>JBBPCS010004631.1:0-11151 GCA_037974645.1 Hollardia meadi | reverse complement strand
ATTTTGGTGTCCTGACAACATTACTGTTAAGTATAATGGCGGTCCAGCCATATACTAGGTTTCACCTAGTCTTGTTTCTATTTATATGAATTCTTAAGCACATTCAGATATAAAAATAACTATCTTTGTAAATTACAAAAAATAAATAATTTCAATCTAAACATTTGGCAGTACCACTGCCTTCAGGGCCAACTGGATGGTGCTCTGAGGCCCATAATTTGAGAATAGCTGGTACACGTCATTACTTGACATCTTTTGATTTAATTCATCCTTGAACTGTTGCAGATATCTTTAAAGGAATGGTCTGATATTTTGGGGAATACAATTATTTGCTATCCACTCATACGTTGTACGTTGTTGATCACCATTAGCCAGTTAGCTTAGCTCAGCACAAAGACTGGAAACTGCTCGCTTGGTTCTTTGAATGAATGAAATTATTTTATTTCGAACATGTAGAAGAGAATATATATATATATACAGTATATATATATATACAGTATATATATATATACAGTATATATATATATATATATATATATATATATATATACATATAATACAAGCAACATATACATTATATTGCAACAAAATATACAGACACAAATTAAATATTACATATTACATGTTCGAAAAGGAGTAGGAAGAAGTTTCCACTTGTTTGTTCCTACCCCTTTTTCAACTATTCATCATAAGTCATAATTTATAAACACCCATTACTATATACAACCCAATATAATACCAATATAAACACTATCCCTGTATACAACCCAATACGATATAAATATAAACAATTATCCCTATTTTATATACAACCCAATACAAAATAAATATAAACGACTATCCCAATTCTATAATCAACCCATACAATACAAGTATAAACACTGTCCCGATTTTATATACAACCCAATACAATTCATAACAAATATCCAGAATTCAGTGTTCACCCAAATATCCACCCTGTGTCAGTTAAGTGAAACTTAAACAGTTAACACACATCCTCATCCATATACTTCTTTAGAAAAGTTTTTTTGTACATCTTTTTAAATTGATTTATGTTTGTACTTTGTTTTAGCTCTAGCTTTCCGAAGGTAACAAAGTGAGACCACCAACATTTCTAAAGTTCACAAAATTCTAACACATTATATCTTGATGGTTTAATCTGTATAAAAACCAAACTGTAAAAATAACATGTCAGGCCCCATTCAGGACTGTGTCATCCATTGCATGGGAGATAGCCCTGAAAGATTCCACACAAGCTCAGACATGCAGCTGTGGGCTAGAGTTTAACAGAGATGAAGTTAACCAAACGTACATATGCCAAACCATTTTCTTGAACAAGCAACATAAAGGGGAGATTTATACTTAATCAAGTGTGCTTGATTAAGTATAAATAAAGTATAAAAGTATAAATAAAGTGATTAAGTGTGCTTTCAAGCAAATTTTAAAACAACACACTTGACTGGACTGTTTGTCTGGTTAACTTCCCACCTTTAGCGCACAGTTGTTTTTATGTGGAACCTTCTGAGACTATGTCCTCCGCAGTGGATAAGACAGTCCAGAACAGGGCTAGGATTAAGCAAACGAAATGTAAAGTGTTAATCATTGAGCTTTAGAGGTGCTGGGAGGTGGAGTATGTTACCATTGGACAGAGCCAGGGTTGTTGTGTCCCCGTTTCCAGTCATTGTGCTAAGCTAAGCTAACTGGCTGCACACAGACAATCTTTTCATGTAAACAAGAAAGCAAATAAGGATAATTACCAATAAATGTGAAAGTATTCCTTTACCCATAATGAATGAATGATAACCCAATTCACTGTCCCTTTTCCTTTCCCTTTCCCTCCCCCACTACCCACCACCACCTTCCAGCTCCTCCCAGCATTGCCAACTTATGGTCGGCTAACGTCACTGGAACCACCTTCTGTGTCTACTGGTCCAGCCAGTTTCAGATGAACCAGACTTTCCGCGTTGTTGTAAGGAAGGGGTCAGAGGTCATTCAGTTTTGGGAAACCAGTCAGACCATGATAGAGGTGACGGGACTGCATCCTGGGGTTCTCTACAATGTTACTGTCACACCTTGTGCTTGTGGAAGCCAAGGAGTCGCTCTTTATATATCGGTCAAGACTGGTAAGAACTGTGCAAACAATCAAAGGGAAGTTAATTCTTCTGGGGCTTTTAACTTTTTTTTTAAACAATGTACAGTAGACACTATATAAAGCTACACTTTGTGCATAGAATAGCTGTGTGGTAGGTGTTCATAACTTACAGTAAATTCTTACCTGTATGAATAATTAGTTGTAACATGATGTACAATTTCAGATTTAAAGATAATAATACAGTTGGATAAATAAAATATTATGTTGTTGCTTTTGCTAATTTGTAAATATCAGTATTGAACATTTAGGATTTGTCCAAATTGACAGGTTTTTTTGCAAAAGGATAACATGGGATATGTATTTATATTATATTATATTATTCTCTCATAATATTATCTCATATTACTCTCATATTATTGGTTGCATCTCATATTATTATTATAAATAATATGTGATGCAACCACTGAAAACTGCCTCAGGAAATAATAAGTAAAGCGCTAAAATTGCCCATAATGTGCGAAGAAAGGATTCAGATTCAAGGCTTTTCTTTGTAGATGCTCAGACTCTTGACGCCACAGCACGTCTTACAAACATCCAGTTCACTGCTGATCTGCAGAACACCAGCAGCCAGGCCTATAAGAACCTGACTGAGAGTATCACAGAGGAGGTACATGTTTTATGAGGATTATCCAGTGGCACAATCTGATCTTTGAATAAAATTCCACATACTGTAAACATGTCCATTTCAACACATTTTTAATAAGTTTTATTGTTTCATTCACTCATCCATCATTATTCAGACTGTGAGGTTTCCTTTGTTACCAACAGATTTACCAGTCTCTGTCTCCAGAGATGAAGGCCATGGTGGATTCAGACCAGGTGAGAATTGAAATTAGAGGCTTCTCCCCTGGGAGTGTGGTGGTCAACTTCACCGTCATCTTCATCCCCAGTCAAAACCAAGGCATCAGTAATGTGTCTACAGCTCTGCTGCACTCCCTGATGAACAGCACCAAATACACTGTGGATCAAAACAACACAAGTATAAATGGTATGTCTCTTTCTAATCCCTGTTCTAAAAATGTGTGTTATGAAATCAGATCTGGTAGGTATGAAACTAGAAGGAATTGCTTGAAATGCTTAAAACTTAAAATGCTAACTAACTTTCAGCAAAGTCTAAGTTTGACTTTACACATCAAGATACGACTAGTTGTATAAGGTTAGTATTACTTAATTTGTGAAACCAGTTGACTAATATCTTCTGAAAGGAGCTTCCCAAAGTCTGAGAAAAAATCTCTCGGCTTGGGCTTGGAGACTTCAAATTCTGATCAGAAAGTCTCTATACAGTTACAAACTGGGGGCAGGACTTTGAAAGATTTTCCAAGGAGGGAAGGAGAGTATATCAAATTCTGCTATCAAATTGCATTGTGGGAATTGTAGGGTGCAGTGTTTTTCAATGTTGGCACATACAAGGGCCTTACAGCTAGGATTGGTAAGTTATTTTAATTTGGTAGGTTTTTTTGGTTTGTAAAAATCTCTTAGAATCCTGACAGTAATTAGTAAATCAAATGCTGTGACAAAGAAAGAAAAAAAATCTGGTGTCTCTGGCAGTCTTGTAATAAACCCATCCTATCATTAAGCGATTGGACGGCCTACCTGCCTGTCTATCTACTGTATGTACCTGCCTACCCACGCACATTCTGCCCATGACCTCACTGCACATGACCAGAGTCTTCTGCAAGGCTAGGCAGATACATTACTAAAGCTATCAGCAAGCTAGTTGCACAAAAATGGCAGAGAAAGTGCGGCCAAAATTACCCAATGCTAACATGCTAGCCAGACAACCATGAGTATACTAACAATAGCCAGGTTAGGTTTTTACGTTTATGGTGTTTTCTTACAAGAAGTAGGTAGTTGGATATGGTTAGCAATGACAACAGTGCTCTGCACTTTCACACACCATGGTGAAGTTAGTTTTAGGTTGGATATGCTCAAACAGCCCTGAGCCGAAAAGCAATTGTTGCACACAGTAGTGAACAGTAACTGCTGGGTCAGGCAGCCTTTTCGGACAGGTACATTTTTTCAGACATTTTCAAAATCTTGAGTTTGCTCTTGCTGGTTTCTTTAATCAGACCAACCCCAGCTGTAAAGACAAACTGTCTCAGCCTCTGCTACCTCAGTTTTGAACATTTTTTAATATGACTCTCTTGAGTCCCCCAATTTTATGTAAGTGCAACACAAAATTGTATTTATGTGTTGTAAAATGAGGGCTACTAATGTTTCTTTCACCTTTCACTATTCTCCACCCTTAATTTTTTTAGGACAACACAATGCCTGCCTTACTGAGCCAAATATTCTGCTTTTTGTAGATTTTAATGAATGTACTTCAGGCGAAAATGACTGTTCCCAGTGGGCTACATGTACAAACACCTGGGCCTCCTACACATGTGTTTGCCTGGACGGATTTATAGACTACAACCCACAAAGGCCTGGACGAGCCTGTCAAGGTACGGCCTCACAGTGTGGTAATGGGAAAAATTAATTTTATATAGAATATGCACAAAATAATAATAGAATATTTTTCCATTTGGTAACCAGAGTATTTTGTCTTCTGTAGCAATCCCTACCTTGGAGACAATGACACCCACAATATTGTCTACAGTTAGTGCTACTCCTTTCTCTCAAACAACATCCCCAACCAATGATCCAGCTATAGTCAGTGCAACCATTACTCCAGGGATTACCACAGTCATTATATCAACGAGTGAAATGGTTTCCACTACAGTCTCATCTTCCCCACTGGTTTCAGCTACTTCTTTATTCACTAAAACAGATGTTCCAATCACTGCTCAAGCTACCACCACTTCTACCACTGCAAATATCACTCCTACACTGACCACAAACACTACTGCCCCTACAACAACCATTACTGCTCCTGCAATCCCCACTACTGCCCTGACAACCACCACTACTGCCCCAACAACCACCACCACTGCCCTGACAACTACAACTACTGAACCATTGACCACCGCCACTAGCACAACAATCACGACTACTGCCTTGTCAACCACCACTACTGCCTTGTCAACCACCACTACTGCCCCAACAACAACCATTACTGCTCCTGCAATCCCCACTACTGCCCTGACAATCACCACTACTGCCCCAACAACCACCACCACTGCCCCAACTACAACTACTGAACCAACGACCATCGCCACTAGCACAACAACCACTACTACTGCCCCACCAACCACCACCACTGTCCCAACAACCACCACCACTGACCCAACAACCACCACCACTGACCCAACGACCACCACTACTGCCCCAACAACCACCATTACAGCTCCTACAACCAACGCTACTGCCCTTAGAACTGCCAACAATGCCTCTATGCTAGGAGCCATATCAGTCCAGTGCAGAGATGCTGCCATCACTGTGACAGTTGCCAGGGATTTTCTTCTGAGCATCAATATCCAAGAGAGCGCCCTATATCTGGGCTTGCTGGAATGTGGTGTCAATGGAGGCAATGCCACCCATGCCCAGCTGACTGTGGCCTGGAATGAGTGTGCCACTAGGCTTGTGAATGTGAGGGGTTTTTTTTCTCTTCTGAAAAAGTGTTGCATTTGATAAACTTAAGCATTGTCCTATGCTCTTGCATGTTTTGTAGACACTATGCTTGCCAGTATTTTGTTTCTAAAACTGAAGTGCACTAACCATGAAAATAACCCCAAATGCTTGTAACATCTGGTATTTTAGAATGAAACTCACTACACAGCATCTATAACCCTGTTCAACACCATGGATCAGTACATCTCACCCAGTGGAACAGTGGAGGCACCCAGAATACGTCTGGAGGTTCCCATCATGTGTGGCTACATGAAGAGCATGCTTATCTCTGCTGACTTCAGTTCCATGGGGTACCATTGATTTGCTGTCATACTCAGCATGCTTTAGCATTTTTCAAAATAGCCCCACATCAGCTGAAGCAGTTGACATGCATCCAAGGAAATCAGATATGAAGATGTAGAACTTTGTCACTGCTAAATCATGCTAAATAAATATAATGAACAAGTGGTTTTTAAAACAGCAGCTATAAAGCAAATCTATATTATGTAACAGATTATTCCATGCACTTTAAATTTGTGATCTCAATTGATTTATGAGAGTATTTTTAGTGTGCTTTTACCTAAAATATCAACACCACACTCATCCTCTATTTGCCTTAGTCCTTAAAACAATAGTTTGACATTTTGGGAAATACACTCATTTTCTTTCTTGCTGAGAGTTAGATGAGAAGATTGTCCACTCTTTACTTCTGTACAGTATGTAGCTGGAGCTTAGCTTAGCATAAAGACTGGGAGCAGGGGGAAACGGCTAGCCTGGCTCTGTCTGAAGGTAACAAAATCCGCCTATCAGCACCTCTAAAGCTCAGTAAGCAACCGGGGGCTCACCTGTAACTTCCTGAGTCTCTACTGGTTCCTGACAAGAAAACTTCATCTTCACAACAAACAATAACAGATTAAACAAACGACATACAGTATAACGTGTTATTTGTGAACTTTAATAGGTGCTGTTTGGCAGATTTTTGAAAATCATTTTGCAGTGTGTCCCTGTTGTATGTTGTATTAATGGCTGTGTATGTTTTTTCTCACTCATCTCCAGGTATGACATGATCAAAGATGTCATCATGGGCTCGGGGTCATTCCAGGTGACAGTGCAGCTGATGAATGGTACAGTGCCCCTACCCCACAACTACAGCCTGTCTCCAGAGGAGGCTGTGGTGGTGGATGTCAGCCTCAACACCTCCTCAGAGCAGATTAAAGTAGTTATCAACAAATGCTGGGCCACCCCCACCCCAAACCCTGGAGACACCTACAGCCACATCTTCCTGGAAAACAGGTCTGCACCATTCACCATTTCTATTACTAGTATTTCAGCTAGCTACAGCAACTAATACATTTACTCTTTCTCTCACTCTAATTACAGCTGTTACTATTTATTTTACTAATATGTACTAATATTACCGCTACAAAGTATTTTGACCTCGGGGTGGGAAACCTACAGGGGTCACTTGATGAGATCTTGAGATCATGAGCTAATTCTTTTTGTAATGCTGGAATGACAAATTTGTTTTCTTGTGATAATGGAATAATTATTTTGAAAAAACAAAAGTTTTTTTCAAAAAAGGAGATCATTATTGAAAATGAGAAAATTAACCCAGATAATTGAAGGAAATAAAAGTGTTTTTTTCTGCTTTTGTAGGTTTTAAATACAAGCATGCCATTTTTCCAGAAACACAAGTTTAAGCTCACCTTATGTTTTTCAAGCATGGTGGGATATCAGGGTGATAACAATTTAGACCTTGAAACATGGTTTTAAAAAAAAAAAACAACTTTGTGAAACTTTATGTGGAGTAATCCACCTCATATGCTTTGTAGCAGACCCCTCCATGCTTTAATCATGAGTCAACAATGATTCAGTCTTTGTGGTTGATGTCAAATCCCTTTAACCTCCAACAATTGGTACAAAAAAAGAGATAAGCGTTTCTCTTTTGCAGCCAGTTAGTTGAATTCACATCTTTTGTGTTCACTATAGTACAGCACACTTATACTTAATCAGTTTGAACCAGATGAGCAGCAGAACGGTGGAATGTGGAGATGATGTCACTTACAAGACAAGTTTTGAAGCTGTTCCATGGTCACTGAGGAAGAACAACTGTGCACCCATGTGGATAAGGAGACATTTTCTGATTCCCCCACATTCAAATTAATCTCATTTCAATGCAGTATCTTAAACAATGAATCGACCGTCAGTCAGTAAAGTGAATACCATCCATTCAAGTCACAGCAGCTTAGTCAGTCAATCATCTATGCTTCTAGCAATGAAATGAAAATTCTTAAATTTGAAATGGACGATTAAATATTGTTTGTGATTGTCAGTTTAGGAGAAACTTGCAACCATATCAGATGCAGACAAAGTAAAAAAAAAAAGAAAAAAAGAAATTGCTGTTTCAGTTTCTCTGTTCCTTGTCTCTGTCTCCACAGCTGTTCCCTGAACACATACACCAAAGTGTTGACCAACGGGAACTCCAGCACGTCTCGTGTGTCCGTACAGATTTTCTCCATCGTCAACATGAATGTGATCTATCTGCACTGCCAGGTCCAGATCTGTGCACAGATTGGATCAGACAGCTGTGTGCCTGTGGGTATATCACAACAAAAAAATCATATACCACCTTGTTTCTACAGAGTCAATGAATCCGAAGTAACTAACTCTGACTGAAAGAGCTGTTTAAATGTTGAAGAAGAGATTGGATTCTTCTCTTTGGTCATCTTTGTGTGTTTTCTAGGACTGTCTACAAAGAACAGCTCGGTCTTCACGCAACACAATTGGAACTGCTTTCGGTTCTTCCGGCCCTCTGCTGAAGTCAGATGAAGGTAAGTACTTTCACACAGGAAATATGTGTGGTTCTCTTATAAAATAAATAGTTTTTTTTAGCTGCATGCCTCTGCTGTGCTAACATTTGTGTCAAAATGGGATCTCCAGCTGAAGTAACAATGACACTTCAGCTTCTACTCTGCTACTGACAAAGTGTCCGGATTTAAAAGTAGAACAGCCATCAAGGTCTTCAGTATCCATTAGAAATTTGAGTGCCTCTTCATTTTTAAATTTGAAAAGGCCATTTAGATGTTGGATTATGATTATGTCAGCAATGCTGCTGTCTCTATCATCAGTCTGGTGGAGAGGAAAGTTTATTTGAAAAGCTCTGAACTTGATCAAATCCATTTGAGGTGTCTTCATTTGAAGTAAATTATTTATTTTCATGATAGTCTCATGAGTGGAATTGATATTTTCAGCTTTTTGTAAGTGTGCTGAACAAAAGAGTTTGTTATAAGAGCCAGTACACAGTTAAAATAAAAGTCACACTATTCTAAATGATCTCTGCACCATTTTGTTTTTTAAAGTAGTGATTTTCAGTGCCATTTTCAGATGAAGCCTCATGTTTTCCTTTTCACTGTATGTGTACTGATTTTAATGCTTTAACCTGACATATTCCTGCAGAGTCGTTGCACGAGGAATATAACATTCTTCAAATAGTTGGACTCTCCTGTGTTGGAATCGGCCTGTCGCTCTGCTTCATCGTTGCCTTCATATGCCTTTTCTACTACCAGAGGAACCGCATTGGACACTACAACTTCAACGTCAAACCCAAGCAGGAGAACTTCACCTACCTTGTCTTTAACACCTAGAGGGGCAGAGCTCCAACAACCAAAGTCACACAATTGGAAACAATATACATTCTTGCAGCAGCAGATACTTTTGGTGGACTACAACAGTACATCTGCCACTGAGGGGCGCTGTTGTGCCATTCACATATTAGTTCATACCAAACCAATCGTTGCAAATCTTTGCACATTAAACAATGATTAGAATATATTTTACCTGCCCTCTCAACATATATTTAAGATATTAAAATGATAGAGTACCTGTACACTGCAATGTCAAATATAGAGACGATAATGACTATTTAAAATGTAATATTTAAAATAAATAGGTAAGATATGACTTTACACTCCATTTTGTCTTTATTTGAGACCGAAAATGCTCACAGAAGCATGAGATATACCACACCAAATTCAAATATATTAACAATGTCCACTGAGTGCAGAAAATTTCACTACATGCTTCACAGAAAAAAAATTGCAGTAAGTTTGCACTAAATTAGCTTGCTTTGTAAATGAGTCAAATATGCTCAATATGTACATTCTGCAATAATGATCAATCACAGTAATCACTTTATTTTCTTTCAGCTGCTATTTTTCTACAATGACCCTTTTTGTATTTGTACTGTGTGTCACACGTGAAATACTGTTTCAGTTCCTACTTGTACAAACTCTGTGCTGTGAGAAGTGAGAATAAATTTGTGTCCTGTATGAATGCAGACTCTTGGGGGCGCTGCTGACACTCTTCTTCAATCTACAAAACAAGGCAAGATGGCTTCCTGCATGCACAGAAATGACATGTTTACTGTTACAGCAGACAACACAAGGTATGAGGTGGTACAAGAAAAAGTTGCTGCATGTTTCATCTTTTTTTGGATGGGTGGGGGGAGGGCATGTTCCTCCTTTAATCAGATCTTGAGTAAGCCTTTCTCAGCGAGCAGAGCTCACACTTCCCATAATCCCACATTGTTGACTATTGTTGAGTACAGGGTCATAAATGCAGCCCCCTCGATGGCGAGGGGCTGAATACTAATCAGGAGAGGCTTTCTCTTTACAAGGGGGTCCCTGGAGGCCTGTGGTGAAGGAGGGCTTACTACCATCTGGAGGGCTGCAATGCTCCGCCTCCTAATTAACCCATTCAGCATCACTGTCTGAGACCTGGCAACCTGTCTCTATGGCAACAGCCCAGTGCAAGGATGAAGGGAACGATGGATGGAGGGAGGGAGAGTCGCAGCGATCAGAGGGGAGAGAAAAAGCGGGGAATCATGAAATCAGAGGAAATACGGCTTTATATTGATTTCAAACAATTACTGTATTCAGGCTTTGTGATGCAGATTTCTGGGCTTTAACTTCAAATTTACTTAATGAGTCTTTCAGTACTGTTTTACAGTTAATATACTTTGGATGGCATTGGATTGGAAAAAAATGCAATGTCTAACCTTTCATAACACACACACACACAGAGAGAGAGAGAGAAAGAGAGTGGCCACAACTTGTAACAATCCTCAGTGTTAAATACACAAAACAAGTGTCGAGGGAGTGACTCTTCAGTTCATAAGTCAGGCACTGGGGATTGGGGAGGGGGTGAGCTGCAGGAGAAATGAGTTTTTCCACTCTACACGTCTTTATTTCCGGAAAGCAGCAGAGCCACATCTCTCTTAATGGCTGCAATGTGATCTGTGTCTCCAGTCCTTCCTCTTTCCTCCCCCTCTTCCTCACATCCTGTTCATCCAGGTCAGAGTGGCTCTGAGACACAGTCATTCATCATGCTTTATGTTCTCTGTGTGTGTGTGTGTGTGTGGGGGGGGGGGGGGGGGGTATTTTTTTTAAGTA
>JBBPCS010004630.1:0-11154 GCA_037974645.1 Hollardia meadi | reverse complement strand
CCCCTCTCTCTCTGCTTCCTGTGCACATTAGTATTCTGTTCAGTCCCAGTCGGTCTGAGCATGGAGGCTCTGGCTGTCTGCTCCTCTGGTTTGAACCCACTGCCACCTCAGCATGCACAGTGCTTCATTGAAAAGTGTTTGATTGCTCAAACAGACGCACACACACAACCTCATACAACTCTCTGCTAAATCTCAACCTATCTTTGTATCTCATCTGACCCCCCCATCCCACCATTTCTCTCCCTCTCCTGTGTGATGATAAGTAGTGCTGCTGCTCTGCAAGCCACCCATGCACTGACAGATTTCATTAGAGCTGTAATGCAGTCTGTCTCATTGTCTGCCTTGATAAAGTCCTACAGGACAACACAGACCCAAGACATCACGACACAGGGCAACACAACATGGCGTCCAACAGCCTGACACCACACAGCATGAAAAAGCGGGGGGGAAAAAAGAAAAGGAAAAAAAGGGAAAACACAGCATGATACACCACCTTGACAATCACCTTGAAATTACAACATATCCAATGACAACAGCTTTATTTACTGGAAAGAAATGATACATTTGTGTCATGCATGTACTTCAGCCAAACCATTCCACTTTTCATATGAAATTCACATGTACTATATAAATACTGCATCCTGGGCTGCACTGTAACAATGTTTTCTCACTGAATATCTGCTGTATCTTAGTAACCCAGATGGCATTTGTAAAGACATTTAAATGTTCAGTGGAGCAGAATATGCTAATTCTCCCTTCAATGCCAACTCAAGCAAAGCAGGATGCTCTTGCTCCTGCTTGGGAAACACGATATTTTCATTCCTGCTGCAGGAGCCCAGCCTCCATGTTTTTTTTTTACTTTCATGCAGTCAGGCCATCCACAGCAAACAAGGGCAGCTCTTTGGTGCCGTCACTGAGATCTGTTGTAGGTCTTGACAATGTGCGTACATGCAGTACAAATGTGAAACGCACACGCGCGCACACACAGACACAATTTTGTTCCTGTTGTCCCGTGAGGCACCAGTTCACAGCCCAAGGCTCAATTTTTCAGATGTCACATCTGTCACCACAGAAACTGTGTGATCTCAGTCAGCTATGTAGCACTTTCAGTACAGTCCACATACGTAACTCGCAAGTTGCCTACTGGTCAAACAAGTATTATCAGTTGAATCATTTTAACTTTGGAATATAATTTTATCTTAAAATTAATTAAAGTTAAATTAAAGTAAATTTCAGTCCTGGTTGAAATATTGGGTTTGAATTATCAGCAAGTTAATACAGCTCTAATTTGGGCTTTGGCGAAAGAATAATGAACAGTTAAGCGTGAGAAGGCAATTTGTGGTCCACATAGAAAAGGCAGACCCCACCACTAACAATGACAATTGTTTAGTCGTTAAATAGCAACAAAAACAGCGGTTGATTTAATGAAAATCTTACCTAACTTTTATGCCATAATTTTACTCTCTGTACAGGGCCACCACATCACTTATCCTTTACCCAAAGACCATCCCTCTATACTAGCCAGATGATTAATCAATATAATGAACCCAGTAATCTTTACTGCTTACCTACTCAGTAATGTTCCTTCCATTCAGTATTTATGTCATTGGCTTCAAGTGGTGCTTCTGTGTCTGTGTTCATGCTGTGCAAAATTATCATTATTATTAAGTTTTCTGGTTGGAAAGGTTGATCCACATTACTCAAACAATCGATGGTAGGAGCAGTCATGTCATCAGCAGTATCACACTGGCTTTCTCCACGTACTGTATTATCTCCATTGAAGGTCTGTACATTAACTTATTTGGTAGCAAGCAAACAAACTGCATCTTCAGATGGAGCCTGTTCTCATTTTCAGGTCATCGCATACCATCGCTTTATCATGGCACCTCGCATCCCATCCAGACACATAAGGTACCCTTCGGTGTCTGAATGAGATGCACCAGGCTTTTATGTACCTCCAATGTAAACCCATCCATGTCAGCATCAGAAAATCTAAACAACTCCACCACGCAACATAGTTTATAAAGCGAGAAAGTTCCAAGAAGGATATGGTTTGGGTTGAGTGGAGGATCACACACACGACTTTCACCCTGGAGACCTGAGTTCTCATGAAACCAAGCATGGCTGGTCTTTTCCTAAATGTAACAAAGTAGTTTTTGTGCCTAAACCTAAGCAAACCTCACCAACCTTATCCAAAACCTAATGATGTGGTTTTTGTGCCTAAAGTTGGTAATAGAGACCTTGTGCGTCTGGATGAGACAAGGAGCCGTGACAAAGCTTTGGTACCTGATGACCTGGGATGAGAACGGGTTGGGAGACCTCTCTCACTCTTTAAATAAAGTGCCAGAATCAGGGATGTAATTGGCAAAGGACAAAAAAGCAGGAAAATGTACACTTTAGAGAACATGGGTTTTCCCCCAAAGACAGCTGACTGAATACATGTAATGTTAATGTTGTCAGCCAGCACATAAAATTCCTGACAGACTGTCTTGGCTATAACATTTCTTTCAAGAAAAATTTACTCATTGACAGTCTCTAGCCTTATATAAAACCTAAAACTCCACATTAGGATTCCGTTTCTCATTAGTATTACACCTGACAACAAAACTACTTGCCATTAAGTTACCATTACTAGGCATAGGCGCCGATTTATGTTTTTGCCCGTGGGTGCCGACATTAAGTGAATACCACCAGTGATAACTATCACAAAATGACTTTTATTGCGCTTGCTTTAGGAGGCCTAATGAACTAATCTGTGGTGCTATCGCTGCTGCTGCAGGTTCCTCCGTGTTGATGGCGCTGCTGCAAGGGATCATCCTTGGTGGAGGACTCACTTTTACTGTCTTTACATGTAGCAGCTCTTGGTTTCTTAATCACATATTTGTCCATTCTCACCGGCCCACCATTTTTTTTCTCAAATAAATTGTATCTAGCTACGGAAACGTTGGTTTAGCTGACTCTAAAAATAATTCAACATCGGTAGTTTACGTGACTACGGCTCCTTTACATACACATGCACAGAACTGTTACCATTTTAATTGGATAATGCAATTCACAGTAAAGATGTACACCAATAATAGTTATAGTAGAATAAACATTCATTTTAAAAGATGCAGTATTTATATATTTATGTATGTTTTTGATCTGCTTGAGCACCGGAGCATGTGATTGGCGCCTATATAACTTGGGATCCGTTGAGGCTAAACTGCTTCTTAGCTGCTAATGGCGATGTTACTAGCCAGCTCTAACCATTCACAAGATATTCATGCAAAACGTACCATAACTTTTCCATAAGAACGACTTGAAAAGCAACCATTCATACAGCCAAGTGTTGCATGTGGTTATCAGCTGGCTAGCTTATTAACTTGGCAGGCCTTTTTTAGAGCAATTTAGCTAATGTTATAAAAACAGTGAAGCGGCAAGCCACGAGATCCTGCGATAAGTGAAAATCAATCAATAAGTGATCATCTGACTGATCAATCGACAACAAAGTCAAACATACACTATATATTCGACATATCACAAGGAATAATCTTGACATACCTGAAATATCCCATCCGAAATGGCGATCTTGTCAACTGGCAACTAGTGAAGCATGAGTGCATACAAAAGTCTCTGCTCATGCCAACCAACCAACCCCCTGTTTTTTTTATGGATCTGCATGATTCATATGGATCACATTTTCAGGTCGAAATATCCGGATTTATCCAGAAATATCACATCCCTACAGAATAAATGCACTTCTGAAAAAAAACACGCTGATATGTTGAAACTTTATGTTTATTTATGTTTACATTTTTCATATTATGTCGTGAATTGCTATATGCTTAAAGTCTGGTTAGGTTTAAGCACAAAAAACAATTGGTTAGAGTTAGGAAATGATCATGGTTAAAATACCTGGTTTTGTCACCACAAACACCGTTTTTTCCAGATGTGTCATTAAAAATATCTGTTACAAAATGGCCAAATGGTCACTAAAATTACCCGTTTTTGGTTGGTGGAAGTGGTCTCAAACGCTTGTCTTTTGCTGGCAGCCATCACTCCGAGGTCAGCATCAAACCCTCCACCTCCCGAGAATAAAGTCATGTAATGTACAAAACTAACATGTCCATGGTTTGCAAAAACATAGAGTGGCAAGGTTTTGTTCTGCCAACTGGGCTTACCCACTTGAAAGTCATTGTATTCCCACAAAGTCTTCCAAGCACCGTGAGTCATTTAAAGAGCACAGTGACATTCTAGGACAAATCAGACAACCAAACTCTCGGCTTTATGAAGCCTGGGTCGGAGGCAATGCTTCTGGCATGTCGAATTAATTTGTCATTTACAGGAAAATATAGGAATACAGAATGTACTGTAGGTCGATAGAGGGTTAGAATTTTTATTGTTTGTAGAAAGAGTTAAGCAGGTAGTTTTTGTTTAAAAGGCTAAAGTAAAGGTTGGTGCAACGTCAGTTTAGTTCTCATTTCTCTGCCTGCTATAAACAGACGAATTAGCCTTGGTATTGTTGGCAGCCATTGAGCAACTGATGACTGGTATGAACAAGCTGAAAGAATTCAAAGCAATAATGAGGCTATGGGAGACACAATGAAATGTGTGTCGTCTTCTCATTTGCTTAATAATAGATATGCGGCTCTTCTCAAAATCTGTTGTCTGAATAAAAAATACCACAAATGAATTCAATTTTTATTTTTATTTTATGGAATTGTTATCATAATAATACAAATAATAGTAGTTTGTCAATAACTTGCATTTAAAGTTACTGTTTTGGGATTTTCAATGTGAACCTGTAGTATTTTAACCTCTGTAGGAGAGGTTTTCAGCAAGACAATTAGATCTGAGCTGCCTGACAAACAGTTCAGGAATTCTTGCTTTAATTGTGGCTTTGATTCTTGCACTACATGTCAGACATGCCTGGACAGTTTCTGTAGCTGCAGCTCAAAATTAAGCCTCGACAGAAAAGTCAACTGATCCTGTTGCAACACAAGAATCAACACTAAGCAACGATCATATCACGCACAACCAATTAGCTTCTGATGTGTTGGGACAGAACATAGAGTAATAGACTCCCATAATGGAGGCAAACAAAGTCAACAAGCTAGACTGATGATTTCTTTATAATGCCATAACATTTGTCTTACGCATATTTACAGTTCTTAAAGGGAATTAATATTTAATTTCTAATTTTATAGCCAAGTGCAGCCGAGTCAAAATAACTTAAAATTAGCACAGACTATTCACTCTTATCACTCATATGTTATCATGTGGTCCTATTTTTTAATCAAAATATTTCAATGCGGTTCCGGTTCAAAACACAACACTCAAAATATTAACGATAGAATCTGAATAAAATATCAAATAAATTTCAGTCAGCAACTAAACATGTGTCAGCAAATAGAAATCTCTCTTTTGCACTTCACAAAGAAAACCAAAAGCCAAATATCATTATAAAATGAAATTTTAAATGTGACAGCATTTTTCCATTGAGACTGCTTCCAAGTCACAACCTTAAAAGCAGTGCCCCATAAAGAAACACACGTACATGGTGTCTATAGATGTGTTATTGTGGTCAATTTATAACTGACAGTAATTTAAAAAATTCTGAATAATCTTTATGCATTATTTTTCACACAAAAAAAGTGATAAATACAACATTAATTTTAATGGTAAGATTTCATGATACTGTATGCTACCATTAATGGAACCTTTTGCAAAAGTTTTTTTAGAACTAATTGTTCCCAACTTCTCAGCATGAGTGACTGTTTGCTTCCCGCGGTGACAAAAAAGAACTAATCTTTGATTTTAAACAGTAACTCATTATTTCTTAAAAATAACATTTGCATTTTCTTTAAAGTAGACATTGCTTGATGTTATTTATTTTGCATGTGAGGGGGACAGAATTTCACTCAGATCAATGTAATCTGTTTAAACCAGCATTATTGATCAGTTAATATAATTAGGTTAATGGTAGGGGTAGAGCACGTACAGTGATGATTTTGAAGAACTACACATTAGTATTGTAGTATGGACTTTTTATACATAATTTTATGTAAATAGCTGCCTGTACAGTTCAACACAGAAAACCCTTCCTTACCAAAATGTCTCATGTTTAGAAAACAAGCAGAAAAGCCACTACACTGTTTCTGTTATCCTGCTATGTGCACCTGTTGAGGAAAGCAGAGACAATGGGGTAAAACAAGCTCATCCATCAACTCCTCTGAGCCCTTCCAATCTCTCTCTCGCCCTGCTCTCTGTTTCCTGTTGTGCAGGAAGTGTAGCTAAACCCACTCCACCCACTGGTTGGAGGGTAAACACAGCATGGGACAGAGAGATAGAGAACAAGGGCAGGTGAGCAAGTGAGTTAGTTGTTAATAAATAGCCAAGATTGATTACTACCAAGTGGGGCTCATTGAACAGATGAACCAAAGTCAAATTTTATATACTAATCAGTTATGAAATAAAAAAATAAAAAATAAAATGAGTGCATCAAAAACCAAACAGCTTTACTGAACTTCAACATGAAGCAGGGTCTGCAGCTGCACATTTCTATTGTAAGAGGCTAGCAATGGCTCATTACTTCAGGAAACAGTCTGACAGGAAAAGAACTATTGGGTTAATTTAGGCTGCAGGAAGCCTTGTGCTTAGACAGCCAACTCTTTCCTGCTGGAAGGAAAGGTGTGATCACTTACGCATTCACTGGTCTACAGCTGCAGACCCTTTTATGTACCACCAACAATCCCTACTTATGGATATTGTATGGAAATTGGAGCCATTTTTTTATATTAACCTTAACTATATTATAGGGATATCACTGTACATAATGGGGTAACATTTGGGTTTCCAAGTTGTGAGCCAAGTGATAGCAGGGCTGAGATTGAAAAGTGATTAATAGTATGTCTCTTAAGTTGGTGGGATATGCCGATTGTTAACAATTGGAATACTGCTGCTGTCAAGGCACTGCTAAACTGATTTTCACTGAATGATATCACTTCTCACCAGCATATTTCGATATGTACTAGCATGTAACTTCTGATTAATGTATGGCACTGCACTGTGCAACTTATGAATACTTGCCACTCGTGTTACAGTGAGAGATACCACTTTTTACTGACATATATTGATGGTGTGTCAGTGGGCATAGTGGCATAACCAGTATGACACAGATTGACAGTTCTACCGCGCTCATTCAACCATTCAGAAGACAATAAGCAATCATCAAGCATGTTTGAAGGACCGGCACATCCCAGACAAGGGCATTATCTAGTCAGTACATTAAGTTTGTATTAATGAATCCTATTTGGCTAGGATTCTGCCAAAGAGTTGTTTCACCTTAACACCTGGCAACCCAAAAGTTATTTTTCTTGAATATTTATTTGTAAAGCAATGATCAGTGATTTATCACCCACAAAATCATAGAGATCATGTTAGGCTATTAATTTCCTCTTACCTCTGTTTCCCACACATAGACTTTAGTTGGGCATGCTGCCCAGGTACAGTATATAGACATCTGCAGTATATTTGGTGCCCCAGTTTAGCAATTTTTAGCAGCAATGTAGGCTTACCTCTTTTTTGTGGAAGCTTGTAAGTGCACTTGGTTGGTGCCAATGTCATATAGTACCACATTTTAGATTGTTTCTATTGTTTTGTTAGGCTACATCATTAACAAGTCTCCTCTACACGCTGCTTACCTGCTGTTCTGAAAACAGAATCAGGTTAAAAAAAAAAAAAATCCAAAACCCAAGTTGTGGGTTGTTGGGGGGTTTTTTTGGAAGAAAAAGGGTTTCTTTTTCTAAAAGGGATTTTAGAAAAAATCCTGTTGACAAAGAAAGTCAACAGAGCAGACACAGGGAGAGAGAAACAGAAAAAGGTGGGACGAGGAAAGCCAGTATACTGTATGTGCACACTTCTCTCTGGTAAATGAGAGAGAAAGACAGATTAAAGTAGTTTGTAAAATAAGGTTGAGAATGAACAATTGTGAAACAAGAAATAACCTATACTGGTACTAAAATAGGGTAATGTATTCTTTCAATAGACAACTTGTACACATGCCTGGGATAGTGATACTTAACTTTGGCTTATCAGTTGCCTGTCTATAGCTCTCATCTCAGCCTAAATGGTTTTGCATATACATGAGAAAAAGCTATTGAAGTTGTGAAGAAGTGTTTAACAGTGGTCCCACAGCTGAATAATGAGCTTCTGTCATTTCTGCTGACATCTGTCAGAGCCTTGCAAAAGCTCCTCAGAGCTCTACTTTTTGTGAACATACAGTATACTGCATCTTCACAATCTATTTCAGGAAATAAAAGGAACCCTCTCAGCACCCTTAGTTAATATCCACAAGGTCCCCTCGATCTGATTCAAAAACTTTATAATAATGTGTTGCACTAGAGAGAACATTTGGCAAGCAAACAGCACCTCTGTTATTTGGTTGTATTTACCTATCGCTGGGAATCCAAATGCCATTTGTGACGTCAAATGCAGTGTATCTCTTAGGACTATTAGTACCTCTTTTACTTTCCAGATGTGAACATGAAATCATTGCATTTACTGAATACTGATAATTCTGGAAAGAGCTTGTTTGGTCTCGTATAATATGAGTGACACACATGCATGCACACATACACACCAAATACACACACTTTGCCCTAATTGGCTGGCTACATAGCTTTCAGTTTTCCCTGGTGCTCTGACTGTTGATTGCCAATAGACTGAAACCATAGATCCTGCTGTGAGGCTCCTGCGTCACTTCATCGTCATTCCAGTAACCAGTTGCGACAGTTACACCCCCGCTACCAATTTTTTCATTTCCGAATTCCCCAACAGTCATTAATTTTCTTTTAGCTGCTCAAAGCGAACAAAAAATACTATGAACTCAGCCTTCCCTAATGCCGTGTGTCATAACCCTGCATTTCAATGTAAATACATGCATATATGTGTGTGTATGTATAAATGCTTAACTATGTAATAAATTACATTTAGATGGTTTACCAATTGTTTGAAAACCTTGCTACCATATAAAGCAACTTGCACTTAAAATATATTAATTTTATATTGATTACACTTACAAAATCCATTAATTTTTTTGTAGATATCTTAAACATAATAATATTTAAAACATTGTTTATTCTGTAATGTATACAGAGGTTTTGTATTACTTGTGTACACGTTTCCCTACACCACCAAACAATAACTGAAGTCTGGATAAAAAATGACAATGAAGTACAGACTTTGCCTAAAATGAAACACACTCTTTGCTTTGCTCAAATTGATGATAGCCCATTTTGTCTTCATGTAACATACGGTATAACCAAAACTTTGGTTTTAAATTCTTATTTTATATTACCCCATCAGGTGATATTGTGATTTGATCATCATCTTCCCCCTTTTTTAACTAGCAAAAATCAGCCACAACATTAAAACCACTGACAATTGAAATTAATAACATTGACCATCTCGCTAGAGTTCTTTTGCTATAATTGAATGTTTAATTTACACCTACCAACACTTCTTAAATTTATAAGACATTGAAGTCAAGTATGGGACAATATAAGTTTGTGTCATACAAACGTCTACAAACAGAAAACAATTGCAATATCTTTGATACTTCACAGATTTTAATGTATAAACGATCCTTGTGGGACAGATTAATCACTAGTAAACTTTACATATGTTATATTTAAACATGTATTTATCTAAATAGCTATGCTATTTATGAACTATCCCTCTAATACCATGCCCATTTACTGTATTTAAAAAAATATGTAAAGTCAACATTGCACTTCCAGTATTTTTTGTTACATTATTTAAAGTTTAAATTCTATTGATGACTGGACTGTAGGAGAAGACATTTGGACAAATCAAATCTAACAAAGCTAAGTGGAAAAACTACACCTCTAACTCCAGTGAGGAGCTTTCACCCATCTGCATGTTATATAAATATTACTATGCTTATTGTGAGTGAACCCATGCAGACATTTAATCAATCATGCACATGAACTGGTATGCCCTAAGGTATTGTACCGTCCATTTCACTTATTGTCAGAGCGGCTCTAATGCTGGTGGAGTAGTATACTACATATTACAGCTTTTGGGCTTAGACGATAAAGTATAATAAAGTTATTAAACACAGCAAGTCTCCTCTGTGTTTCCTAATCTTTGAGAAGTAAAAGCCTAATGTATTTTTTAAGACATCAGTCCCCTGAGGCCCCTGGCAGTAAAATGTCTTCGGCTGAGGCTATGAAACAAACACTGATGCTGAATTCAGTCTTATACGTCATCTAGCCAATGAGTCAGAGAGTTTTCATTAATTTTGAGTAACATGGAGGGAGAGACAGAAGAGAGAGACATATGTTAGACAGAAACTGTTAGACGCCTACAGTTTCGAATTTGTATTTTGTTGCCAGCCGGAAAATAGTCTCCTATGAGTTTGACGTGCAAACATGTGATCTGATTTTGTGTGTGTCACTGGTGCACAATGACATCTTCTTTGTGTAGAAATCCAGATGAGAGAGCTTTATCGTGGCATCAAACTTTCTAAGACAAGTGCATGAGAGCTGAGCCAAAACCTAGGAAAGGATAGAATGATAAAATTACCTGACAGGATCTTTTAATGAAGTCACTGGAAATCACTGAGATCACCGAGAATCCTCTACACTAATTACCGTCTATTGTTGGTATTCTGCTTGAATTTCAATGCCAGCGACAAAAATAAGCTGACAATAATTACAGTGCTCCTTTTTGCAGGCTTCCTGCATGCTGAGAATACTGTACTTCCATGGAGTTTGAAAGTGCCTGGATGTATGTGTGTTTGTATCTTTCTCTCACTGTGTGGATTCCCATTAAGACCTCTGGATGTTGAGACAAAGCCATTAGGCTGATAGATACAGTACCAGTCAAAAGTTTGGACACCTTCTCATTCAATGGTTTTTCTTTATTTTTATTATTTTCTACATTGTATATTAATATTGAATACATCAAAACTATGAAGGAACACATATGGAATTATGTAGTAAACAAAAAAGTGTTAATCAAACCAGAATGTTTTATATTTTAGAATCTTCAAAGTAGCCACCTTTTGCTTGAGTTCCCAGAGGTGCTGAGCACTTGTTGGCTGCTTTGCCTTCACTCTGCAGTCCAACTCATCCCAAACCATCTCAA
>JBBPCS010004629.1:0-11155 GCA_037974645.1 Hollardia meadi | reverse complement strand
CCTAAATCAATTAAAGGCAGCATTATGCACCCCCTCTTGTTCTCTCTCTCTCTAACCCAGTTATAACATCTGCTGAAATATATTTAGTGGCCCATTTTGACGTTTTATATACAGTATATACATTTTTTCCGTCCGAGAGAAGTCTGTTCGCAATCGATTAACTAGTGGCAATCAACCCTCGGCTCTGACATTTACAACAAGCCTCCTCCACACGCGGCGCACCAGCTGTTGTGAAAATGGAGAAAGAAACAGAGAGGGGCGGGGCAAACCGGTGTGTGTGTGTGTGTGTGTGTGCGTGCATGCGTACGAGAGGAAGAGAGAACTGAAGGGGAAAGCAAGGTCCGCACATAAAAGCACTTTGTAAGTAAACACTAAAATAAGGTGGAGAATTAAGTTGGATTGAAGTGTGGAAATTAAAAATAACCTATAGAAATAAGGGTAATGTAATATAACCACAGAAACTGTGGCTAGCATACTGTGCCCAGACAACAAAGGTCAGTCCGAAAATGTCCCAATTTGCTGTAATAAACGGTCCAATTTGTGGCCCTTTCATACTTTATCTAAGTCAGTATGGCCCTCTGCAAAAAAAATATTGCCCACCCCTGCTCTAGCCTGCCTGAACTCATGTCTCGCCTTGAACAGTTTGGTTTTTACTCAGCATTTAAATTAAGCATACAATCTGCATAGATATTGCTTATCAGAGCAACAAAATAATCAAGTAATTGTTTAATTGTTTAATTAATTTCTCATTTCATTTTCATGTTGGTCTCGTAAAAGTTTATGCAACCAAGGACTTCTGCCTCATCATTGTTCTCTGCAGTTCAGTTCAGTCATTGATCATTTTGGTAACAAAAAGGTGTCATTTCTTCCCAAATTATCATAACCTTCGAAAACATGCTTCTCTCTTAACAAAAGGCTTATGAGAACGTTTTGTCCCTCTTCCCTGTCTGTCTCTGTTTCAGCTGGCTACATTGTAAAGCAGATGGGACTGCCCCTGAAGCTGGTGGCCATGGTGAATTCTAATGACGTACTGCACAGGACAGTAACCACTGGGGACTTTTCCATGGCAGCTAATGCCACACAAACTTTGGCCTCTGCCATAGACGTCCAGGTAACGCACAACGTGTATTTACAACTGCAATAAAATTTTTAGAGATGTCAACCTGAAGATGACTTCTGATAAGATCATGACATTGTTCATCCACATGTTTTAAATTTTTTATTTATTTAAAAAAATCTATTTCCACTATTACCCCATCACGTCTAATTTTAAATAGTGTATTGTGCAGAGTAGACCTTTCCTTTAATCCAGATATAATTGGATGGTTTTGCCTCTGTAGTCTCTGATTAAAAACTCTGACTTATGAATCAATAGTTAGGACCATTTATGTAGTATGGTGGGAAATAATAGGTGAGTGGTAAGATGGAAAACTAAGATTACAACAATCAGTCTTTCCTCAAGCTCAATCAAAAGGAGTAGTTCTTTCCAAGAGTGAGATGAGAAGATAGATATCACAAGTAGAGAGCTGAGGTTAGGACATGGTTAGCTTAGCTCAGCAACACATTGGAAGCAAGGGGAAACCACTAGCCTGGCTCTATGCAAAGCTCAAAAATACACCTCCAAAGCACAATAATTACCACATTGAATCGTTGGTGTAATCTTCATCTGTAAGATTAATTAAGTTTAATTTTACACAAACAATTGTAAAACCCACAATTTGTGTGTTTAACAAGCAGTTATACGCTTTCTCTATTTCTTAACTTGCATAACTTTGGAGCCTATGCATGAATCCTGACGTGCGTATCCTCAAAAATATAACTAAATATAACATCGGGGCTCAAGGGGTACAGAGACACCACGTTGAGACCACAAGAACTGTGATTGGTCAACTTGGGCTGCTTGTGTTTTCTCCACGCCACTCTGTATCATCGTCACTGTGTCACTCCATTCGCTATGTTAAATCTTCCCAAAAAAAGAATGTAAACACAATACATCTATCTAGTGTTTAGTTGGTGATATCAACAAGTAAAATCCAATACTGAACTATAATTCAAACCTACAACATTACTGCTAATATAGTTGTTGAGCTCCCTCCTCACATTAAGAGCTTTGAAGAAAAACAAGTGAGAGGAAGTTAACAAGATTTCAGTTGATCAAGATTTCATTATACAACAGTGGAACAAACATATTAATGATATTGATATTTTCAGTATTATCGTATTGAAAGCATTCTGACAGAGAAATTTTGACCCAATGGTAGTACAAGAAGAAAGGTCAGGGGTCTCTCAAATACATGAGGATTCATCCTCTGATTTTGAATTTTTAATGACAGCATTCACAGAATGACCGACGCATCGACCCACATTGTCATCCTTATAAATTATGAATTTAAATGTCCACCCTGCATGTAAAGCCAAAACAAATTAATATGGATCCACAATATGTCGGCCCAATAATGTGTAATCAGTGATCTTAGAGCCAATAAATAGAGTCGTTAATACAGTTGCAATCTATTGACTTAACAAGCACAGCATCTACACACTCGGATACAGTAGGCTGTGGTTTGCACCTCTAAATTTGGTTTGCGATCCACCAATAAACAAGAAGAAGAAAGCTGTTGTCGCGCTCATGACATCAGACTGCTGCACCTGTGTAGAACCAGGCAGTGTAGACTAGCCCCTCATCTTATTTCTCAGTTTGCATATCCTCGATTACTTTCCTCGCCTCCTCTCCTCACATCTTAGTTCCTTCCGCCTGAGATGCCAGCGGAGGAGGGGACACGAGGAGAGAGGAGTTGAGGTGTGTGGCACAGCTGCATCATGTGTCCATTGTTTTCTTCAAGCCTACCACTGTATTTTATGATCTCTGCCAGATGAGCATAACAGTGTCCACAGCAACTTCTATTTACTTTCACGAAATGCAGTTAGAACAGCACCTTATGAGGTGCTACACAAACGGTGAAAGTTTGATCGCTAATTTGATCATCTTAAATAACTGATACAACTTCTGATACAGAAGAAATACAGTGAGAGTCCTGCTCCCACCCCTGGTTCGTATATTCCAGCTGTATGTTATGCCTCTTTTACAAGTATGCACGTCTACATGGGTAATTTCCATGACTAATAGGTCAAATGATGTTAAAACTGCTGTATCTACTCTGTGTACTTTCTCAGTTCATTAATTCCATTAAAAAGTGTGTGACAGCGATCCCACAGTAAGTAAATCCCATCATTCCTGTACAAGACGCCTCCTTTTCCTCCGGTCTCTTCCTGTTGGTCATTATTCATGTGCAAAATTGGCAGTCTAATAATACTAATAATGCTTATAATCAGTTATTTCTTTGTTAGCTCTTTGCGTTAGTGAGTCCAAAGTACATAAATATACACAGCAGAAGCATTAAAGTGCTGCATCTCACATCGGAATTTAATTTCATGTTTATTCCTCTAGGTTTCTTTGTAAAAAGTCAGTATGAACAGGAACCACTTGAGAACTGAAATGCAAAAATCTATCATTTATTCCCTTGGTCTGTACCAGATGAACCGAACTACAGGTGTGAATACACCCTAAATATTGTATTGGCACGTTTGATCACCCAGGAAGCTTTGTCACTGCTTAATTTTTGGCCTTTAGGACCCGTACAACATGGAGCGAGTGTTCTGGATGCTGCTAGGCAGAGACGGAGTTTTAGTAAAGAACATGATGGAGGAGTTTCATCAATCACATAGACACTCTCTGCCTGAAAACCACCGCAGACTGGTACTGATAGTTCAACATTTACTGCATTTACTTTATATATCCAGACATGCAAGACCACACCACTATCTGCCACGCTAACACTACTTCTGATCTATCCCTCTGTTTTACTTCTAGTTGTCACAGGTTTTATCAACTGGAACAGTGACTGATGAAGGCATCCTGGAGACCATGAGGAGATGCTGGGAGGAAAACCAGTATTTGCTGTGTCCACACACAGCTGTGGCTGTATGGCATCACTACCACTGTCCTCACAGCCCAGGGCTCAACAGGTGCTGTATTTGTCTATTTAGCCACATACATGCAAGATATTTCTGACTTCACAGCAAGACGTGAATCAGCAGGGTTTCTCAGGTTCTTAAGCCTTAAGTAGTAAATAAAGCTGATGACATCATTGTGCACAAGCAAAAATGTCGAACTTGGCTGAAATAGAAATGCAGTCAAAGATGATGCCTCATAGAAAAAGGTGTGCGCTTGGTGCAGTTGTCAGAAGTCAGATGAAATTGTGCTGCTCAAAACAACAACTGCTGCAGCAGACACATTTTACTTTTGGGAAGCAGACACAGATTTACCCTGGTGCTGACATGGAGATTGACACAAGAGCGAAGCACCTGAAGAAGAAAAGAGCTCTTCTGAAAAGCTCCATAACTCAATATATTTTAGACCAATCCCAAAACAGTCAGGGGCTGGTGTCTAGCGGCGTTATGAGCAGGCCCACTAGGAGTCTGCAGCTGCAGAACTCCGCTGACATCTCGGCAGAATTTCTGCAGATTTTAAATGAATATAGGTGCTGCTTGTAAAACTCAAAAAGTTAAGAAAGTTAATTCAGAAAGTTAATGCATCTACACTACCTTCTGCGTGTGTGTGACAGTCGTGTGGTGTTTTCATTTAGCATTAAGATCAAAGTTAGTGGTGCAGTGTAACAAGATGTCAAAAATTAGATTTACTGCTGAGGAAGTGAAGAGGCACCATTTGTCACCATGTCAACTGCGAATAAATGAATAATGTCTGTCAAACTACAAGCAAAACACAAATTCCTCTAAATTCAGGAGATTTTCATTCTTGATCACTGAAAACTGTAAAGAAGTCCGTAGATTCTGTTTGGATCTGGTTATGACGCTGTGGTTAGGCGCAGCAGTGCTTTGAGCTAAATGCTAATGTCAGCATGGCGACATGCTCACAATGTTTATCATAATCATCATCTTAATTTAGTGTTATTGTGCTAACATTTGCTAATTAGCACTAAACATATGTACAGCTGAGGCTGATGGGAATTTCATTAGTAATGCAGGTATTTGATCATAAACCAAACTGAAATGTTGACCTGATGATGGCACGAGAATAAAAGTCAGATGATCACCAGATTTATCACAGTTCATCCTGAAGAGGACCCGAGCGTGTAAACCAAGTTTTAGGACAATCCATTCAACAGTTATTGAGACATGTCGGTGGACCGACCAACTAACTTTGCCATCATTAGAGCCCAGCAGCAAGAGTGGCTAAAGATTTGACTAACTCGGCCACCAAGCCAGCACATACAGTAGAGTCTGCACCCAAAGGGCACTCTTTCCCTACCACAAAGCTGTCCTTTTCTTTCTTAAGACTCCAGAATAATTAAAGGATAATTCTGGTTTATTACAACTTGGGTCTTTTGGGTATTTTCTCTGTTTTTGCCATTATGTCTAATAGCCTGATAACCTGTCTGAATATCTGACTGCTTATTTTTCTTGCCCAGTTGGAACTATTTTTTAGCAATACCGGCATGTTCCCAGATCTCTCTCTCTCTCTGTAATTATTTTAGTGACTATAATGTTATGATTACTGACAGAAATGATGGTCAGAACTGCAAAAATAAGACTGAAATTGACTCAAACAAACTGGATTCATCCTTTAATGTCTGCAGTAAGTCTATACCTGCCTTAATACTGCCAGATGATCTGACAGTTCCCTCAACACTTACTGTAACGCTTGATGTACTGTACTGTTACTCCAAACATCATGTCGCCATGGCCAGAAGCCAACTGCACTTCACTGGTGCATGCAGGCATTCAACTGCAGGGTCGTAATTCTAGTTAATCTGTATTTAAAAATGTAGAAACCTTTAATTGAAGAGGTACTGTATTTCTAGTGCCAAACACATGAAATCAATTCTGGTCCTGGCACAATTGTGAATACCTGTTAAAAATGTATAAATAATAAACCTTTATTTGTTGAGCTGAGACAAATGTGTTGCTACCTACACTTTCTTCAGGGTAAACTAACTCCTTTGGACTTAATCCAGTTTTGTAAGTGATTACTAAAACTCTTATTGCAGGTGTTACATTGCAACAGCATCTCCAGCCAAGTTTCAGGCAGCAGTGCAGAAGGCTGGCCTGACCTTTGACCCACCTGAGGCGGTGTTGGCATTGGACAAGTTGGCCACCCGTTACGAGACCCTGGAGCGGAGCCTGAGCTGGTGCAAAGACTGGGAGGACAGACTGAGAGAGAAAATCCAATCTGTGAGTTCAGTCAGGAAAAACAGAGGGACTTGCTATATCTGATAATGAATGATGTTATTTTACTATAACATCGGCTTTTACTTCAGAAATCCTGATTGGACATTAAACTGTACACAGTTTACATCTGTCTGTGGGTGATGTCAGGTGACTCTGGTAGCCTGTCCTTGATCTATGCACTTCCTTATCTGAATGTAGTAAATGATGTTAATGGGAAAGGCCTCCCGTTGCCTCTTTGATGGACTTTGTTCTGTCTTGTCATAGGACTTGTCTTTGTATTAGTTCAGCACAAATGTAATGTGAAAGAATAAAATCAAGTAGTTTTCAATGAGTGTAAGTGCCTCAACAACAATAAAGAGTTCTAAAATTTAAAGAGTTTGTCTCATCCCAAATTTGACAAATGCCATTTTAAAAGTTTCCATAGCTGATTGACAGTTACCCTTCAGGAATACAGCTGGTGTTCTTGTTTAGTGCAACAGGACAAAAAGATTAATTTCCTACATCTACCACCTAAAACCATCAACGAAACGCTAAAGGAAAGCAATGATGTTTTTTAGGCATGTGTATTTGTCTTATCTTTAAAGTCAGTAAATGGACATGCATGCAGTGCCAGCCTATTAGTTCAGTTTCATTTGTCATTCCAACCATATCCATATAACAATACACATTCAGCAGAATGAGGTGAAGGGTTTCTCAGGAACAGAACAGATAAAACGTCTTTTTCTGAGGAAGTGAATACAAAGTACAATTTGTTGACAATCTTGTTACCTTGACGGTCATAGATCACTTGTCTTAAAGGTAACAGAGATTCTAGATGCAATTGGGTTTTTTTTATTTTAAAACGTGCAAAGACTTCTGTTTCTTATTAAAATCTGGGCTCCAGCACTCAAATGATAACCCATATAATGCAAAGGACCTTTTTCAGAGCAGATACTTTCACGGCAGGAAAAGTGTAGGTGTTATTAATCACAATAACGTAAATGGAAATATAATTCTATGATTAATGTCCTTAAATTAAGTAACATGCACATTCAATTACATGCTCCTTCACTTAAAATGTTACTTGAATTATCAGCAAAATGTACGTAAAGTATCAAAAGGAAAATCTATAACAATGGGTCATAACATGCACTCACATTCTGGTTATATGTTTTGTATGTAAAATCTTAATATTAATAAAAGTGATTAAAATTAGTAGTAACTCCAGTAACAACCATATCCATTTCCTCTGAAATGTAGTGCAGTAGACGTACAAAGCAGTATAAAATGGACATACTCAAATAAAGTGCCTCAAAATTGTACTTATGTACAATACTTAGTTACTTTGCACCATTGCCAATATTATTATTCATTATTAATATAAATGAGTACCATACCAACTCATTTATTCAGCTCATCTAGCCTTCACGCTAGGTATCTTCTACATCCCTGACAAAATCAAGGCCATGATTAAGAGCTGCTTCCAGGATATGAATATGTGCTTCACACTGCAAAAGTTCACCACTGGCTGGCAGCAGCTAGAAGTAGGTATATGGGTATAGGTAATGGGATGTGCCATCTCCGCCATCCTCTTTGTAGCAGCATTTGAAGTAATCCTGATTGGAGCAAGTCAGGTAGTGGGTGGAGTCCTGCTGCCTGTAGGCCAGAGGCTTCCCCCACTAAGGACCTATATGGATAGCATTGTTTGCCTGCTGCAAACTGCACCATGCATGTCCAGGCTCCTAAAGAGGCTGGATGAGCTGATTCAAGCCGAACAAGTCAAGGAGTCTTTCTTTGCGAAAAGGGGAGTGGAACAAGAGGACCACTTTTACCATTGGCAGAGAAGTCATCTGCCACATCGCAGACCAACCCATCTGAATAGCAGCTTTAAGTAGATCTGTCAAAGATCAACTCAAGCCAGCTACCCGGAAAGTATAAGGTGTGATATTATCACTTAACTTTGTACCCAAGGGTAATGTGGCCCTTGAAGCTGTGTGAAGTCACGTCATTGGCTGTACACAGGGTGGATGTCAAAGCCAATGCTCTCATCTGCAATTGGTAAAGGCTCCCACAGTGCTTTTCAGGAGCAAGCCTGGACGTGTGGAATTCACTCCAGTTACCCCTAAAATCTGTCACCCTCGGGTTAAGCCAAGTGGTGACTGGAAGGAAATTGTATACTGAAGAAGAAGTGCAGAAGGCGGTGAGCAGACTGCAACACCAGGAGGTGGTGGGCAGGATCCAGACAGGGTAGGCAGGCCTCAGATAGTGTGATCCACCCAGCCTCTGGTCCAGATCAAGCAAGAAGGAGAGGAAGGACCTTGTAGTCTCTGAGGTCGCCTAGATGGGGCAGGAGGAGTACAGAGTGAAGGCTGTGGCACACGGTATATTTTCTCAATGTCAAGACAGATGGCCACCCACCTAGAGCCAGGGTCTGCTCCGGGGATTCTGCCTTCTAAAAGGCTGTTTTTCCTTGTCACTGTCCACAAGTGCAAGTTATTCCACAAGTTAAATTAATTAATAATAAAAGAGTATGGTGTATCTACTCTACATGTAAAGTGTCCTGATATATCTTTTGTTGTGAATTGGCGCTATACAAATAAAATTTGACTTGACTAGACTCATCAGGGCAACATGTGACATCCTACCCTACCCTTGTAACCTCCACCTTGTTACCTCCACCTCATAACAGGGTCAGTTTAGGTGGTGACATGACCAAGTGCTCAGGAAGCTTGCAGAGGTGGTAGAGAAAGTAAGGCAAGAGGAGAACAAGCAGGGAACCAACAGAGGATTAACTTTCTTAGGCAGGAGGATCCTGCAGCTAACACTAACAGAAGATCACCACCTAAGCTCCTGACATCAGGGTTGAAGCGGAGAATGGAGGTGGACCTGGGCAGATGGCTACTTTATCAAAGGGAAATCTGCAGAAATCTGCACACTACAGCCAGACATGGGTCTGATACACATTAGAAATAGAAGTTAGGTGCACATTAACAAATTCAATGTTACATTCAATGACAATCTAACAGCACTAGTGGAACAACATCAAGCCACCAAGCCCTTATGTCCAAACCGACAATAAACTCTATTTGTTTAGACAGATTTTGCAGCCTGTCCATACCACTGATTATCAACTATAAATATACAACAGCCTTCCTCTGTTGACCACGAATAAATAAAACCATCTGTGGACACCGCAGTAGGTGCAAACAGCAATATACAGAAATTAAATAACTGCCATCATGCTGCAAAGAGAGCTGCACAGTTTTACACTGCATAGCACACACAACGCTACGTTACTAGTGGATGTACTCACCTGCCTGAACGTCAATCTGTGAGCCTTGTCCACCCTCAATCTGCTCTTCATTCAACTTCTCTGCTTGACCATTCTCAGTGCATATTATAACCAGTCCACTGTCCCACTATAACCAGTCCATTTAGCGTCTCTGTCCCACTATAACCTGTCCATTTAGCCTCTTTGTCCCACTATAACCAGTCCATTTAGCCTCTCTGTCCCACTGCGCTCCTCAGAGTTTTCAAATATTTTGAGCTGAAAGAGGCTCTGCTGCCTGTCACAGCTTTGACAGAAATAGAAAAAAACAGAAAGTCCTCACACACCTCACTGAAGGTAGAAGTTCATAAGAAATGTAGCAAATGTAGAAATCACCGCTGAGGATCCATTGTGAGCATTTTAGCTTTTAGCATTTTGCCAAACCAGTGTCACCTGTTAATCACGTAACATTGGGGTGTGTTTGAATTGTGTCACTTTGGGTTCCTGCTGGTTGGTGCGTTAAATCAGTGATTGACTGAGGTAGATGCGGCCAGTTTTTAACTACGCCAAGGTACAATAATGATATAATGATAACCTTAACCTATAATGATATCATCCTTGAAAAAAATACTCAAAAAAGTACAAGTACACAAAAAACTACTTAATTACAGTAATTTCAGTACATGTAATTTGTTACAGTACTTCCACCCCTGATTATTGACTAGAGTTACCTGCAGTATTGGTGACACAATGCTTGGATCAAACTGCCAGAAGAATCGTGGTGGTTTTTGGTGTCAGTCAAATGATAAACCTACTCTGCCCAGAAGATAATCCGTCAATACATTATTTTATATTATTTATGTGTTTACTTCATTATAGTATAGTCCAGGGTCCTTCATTTAACCTGTGATAACAGGTTTTGGTCTTGGGGTGGCGCCACAGCTCACATAAGGCTCCTCAATATTATAAGACTGTTACGTTGCACTGTTTGTGCTGACTTGACAAACCTGATACCAGTGCGACACCATGTCCAACATATTGATTTTACACTCATTAGCTGAGAATCATTGCAACCATTTATTTACATTGTAATTAATTGACGTAACTTTAACTGTTTTAATGATATTTTTAGGTGTTTTGCTTCAGTAGAATGGGAGCCAGATCCTTCAGTTATCAAGCTCCTCTCCTGTGGAACCATCTTCCATTCTTGGTCCGGGGGGCAGACACCCTCTCTTCGTTTAAGAGTAGGCTTAAAACCTTCCTTTTTGATAAAGCTTATAGTTAGGGCTGGCACAGGCCGGCAGGCCCTAGTTATGCTGCTATAGGCATAGACTGCCGAGGGACTTCCCATGATGCACTGAGCTCCTCTCCTCCTCTGCCTCTCCTTGTGTTCACATTCATGTTGTCCCATCATCTATGCATGATACTAACTCGACATCTTCCCCGGAGTCCTTGTGCTTTTCACAGGTCCCCATGGATCATGGCTGCTGGACGCCCACTGCTGCTATTACCTACAGCTGTGGTCCTGCAGGACTCCCACTACTGCTATTATTACTATTATTACATAGTTATTACTATTATCATTATTATTATTATTATTATTATTATTATTATTAATAATAATAATAATAATAATAATAATAATAATAATAATATGAT
>JBBPCS010004628.1:0-11156 GCA_037974645.1 Hollardia meadi | reverse complement strand
AAATAGCAGGAAAAACACTGCAGAGACCAGGTTTCTGTTGGTCAATCATTTTCTCCTGCCTCAGCAAGGCACCTGAACACACCTCACTTTAAGACCACGTGGGCGCTGGGCGTGGAAATGACAACTGCATCTGTGAGAAACTAGTAATGACAATTGCGGTATACAATCGAGCCCTGTAGCACCTTATAATGTAATAAATTCCTGAAAATGTAATAATGCCTGAAAATGTTATAAAATTTGCACTTAACTTGATCGAAAATGTAATAAAACCCAATAATGTAATAACTTGACCAATAATGTAATAAAATGTCCTGACTGATATTCGAATAACATTTTTTTACTGATAATATAATACCTTTCTTGTGGGTAATTTTTTTTTTTCAAAACTGATGATGTTCATTTTCAGTCCAGAGTTACAGAGCTACATTTTGTGTTTTAGGAATGTAAGAATGCTGAGTTTGTACCCTCATGGTTGAATGCACTCATTGGAAGTCACTTTGGATAAAAGCGTCAGCTAAATGAAATGTAATGTAATGTTATATACATTCGATTTGAAATGAAAGAATGACTATTAGGTTAAAGTGCAGACTTTGAGCACCATACAGCCATATGCACATGGGCAGAAAACTGTTCCCTAAACCTTCCTCTTCACTCTCTATACCACGGACTTCCAACAAGACACCGCCTCATGAAAACAACCACAATCCAACAAAACAACTTTCGGTAACACTTCATCTGAAGGAGATATACATAAGCATTCATAACACCTACATACACACTACATGACACCTTGTCATAAATGTTTGTTCCCCCTGGTCATAAAGGGTTATTATGTCACTTCCAAAGTCAAATTGACATCATCCTCTATGTCAAGTGACATAGTGGTCAGTTGAGATATACTGTCATACTGATATGTTATGACACTTTCTCCATCAAAATGACATAGTACTTTATGACAACTGAAATTGTCGTTCTGCGTGTTCCCCTTCAAGTCAAAATAACCTGATTGGCCACTAGGTGGAGTTTAACTGAAAATACCTCCAGCACTAGCTACACACTGCATTGAAGTTTTCTCCCTATAGGATATGATCACTTGGCAAGGTACAGTATGAAATGTCACAGCATCAATTCCTGCAGATTTCTGTAGGATATCAGAAAGAATTTGATAGGATATGAGAATGAAGTGGTAGGCTTCAGGCTAGATTTTTATTTATTGACCATGTGTTAATGCTAGTTAGAAGTTGATGTTAATGCTTGTTGATGCTAACTTCTTATTACACTAGCCAAAGCTAGGCTACTTCTTTAAATAGCTTAATTTCAATAGGATATCAGAAGAGAGGATAGGAAGATAGGATATGAGGATAAAGTGGTAGGGCTCAGGCTAGATTTTAAAAAAATGCTCATTAGAAGTTAATTAAGTTAAATATTAGCTTTACATTAAACAAATTTTATACAATTTTTTAAAATCTCTGTATACAAAGTTAGCCTGTAAAAAGTTGATTGGATAACACATTGCCATACATGTTTTGAAAAGTTTGCATTAAGACAAAGGAAGAGATGAAACATACTAACATTAAAAATGTATTTCACAGAATTCGCCCAATGAGGCTTTGGGTGATTTTGCTCCTGGCCCTCTGGCCCATGTGCATGGGTTATGGTCAACAACCAATGGATGAGGAGACCTACGATGTCATTCTCAAATAGTTGAAAGGCGAGTTCAATGTCCCAGTTGCAAGCCGAACAAGAGTACAACGCAATGCTATAATCAGGTTTTGGAGGAACAGAGACCAGTTTTCCATGGATGATGATGGCCAGACTGTCCTTTGTAATGGGACGATTGTCGTTCAGAAAGGCTCTATCCCAACACCGGTGATGAACAGCTTAGAGGAAGCAAAAGGCTCTGGGCCAAGAAAACTCATGGTACGGCTTAAGGGACACCACACAGGCATTAGTGAGAACAGGATTCAGGGTGCTCTCGATACATCCAGACATTACCAACACCTTCAGGCCAGATTTGTGAACAAGCCCATCCTGAAGCCAATCAGGGCTAAAGACGTACAGACCAGACACCAGATTGATCTTGTGAATATGAATAAACGGAAAGTAAAGTATGGCAAAGCCACATACAGATATATTCTAATGGTGCAAGACGTCTTCAGTAGATATGTCTGGCTTAAGCCACTGACAGGGAAAAGTAGCAGTGAAATTGCCAAACACTTGTCTTCCATCTACGGTGAACATGGTCCTCTGAAAATATTACAACATGACCAAGGTAGAGAGTTCCATGGTGCTGTGAGGAAACTCATGCAGTCCCTTAAAGTGAAGATCATTCAAAGTGCCCCTTATCATCCACAGAGTCAAGGAAAAGTAGAGCGCATGCATCGATCATTGCGTAAAAAGATGTTGTATGACCTGCTAAACCTAGAAGGAGGAGTAAACTGGGTAAGCCATTTGCCAGTTTCTGCCAGAGTACTGAATGAGGACCCAAAGAAGACACTGCACTGGGCATCACCTTTTGAGGTCTGCTATGGCAGAAAGAGCAACAATATCATGCCACCTCTGGACCGTGATCTTGCAGAGGTGGAAAGAGAGACCCATCCAGTTGATTTCAGTATCACTTTACCTACCAGGAGACAACGACAATAATTTGACAGGAAAAGATCAATGATTAGGCAAAGAGCACGGACAGCAAATGAGAAATACATGAATAGACTAATCCTCAAAGCCTCAGGATCCACACCAGCATCAATATACCATGTCAGTGAAGACATTTTGGTAAAAATAAAGGACAATAATCATTGTGTCAACAAGAAGTACGGCGTTATGCCTGGCACCATTGTCAAAAGAAATTTTAAGTTGTCCAAGTACAAAGTGCAATATCAAACACCAAATGGCTCCAAGCAAAGGTGGTTTTCAGTGGCTGACATCACCAGTGTCACACGTGGTGATGAAAAACGCAGAAGGAAAACTTTTCATCAGTTGAACATACCTACAAGAAAAACCTGTCTCATTGCCTATACCCACAAGGAACATGTCAAATCATTCATGTCTTCTGGAATGACAGTGAAGCTTGATCCTCTCCCAGATGGGAACTGCCAGTTCGCAGCTATGGCTGACCAGTTAGCAGACCTGGGAATCTTTCGGTCACCTGGAACTCTAAGAGAAGAGATTGTATCAGATTTGGCTGCAAATCCTTTTACTGTTGAAGGTACACCATTATCTTTTTTGTAGATGGTGGTTGTTGGAATGACTACATAAGCCATATGGGTCAGGTTGGGACATTTGGAGATCACATCACTCTCCATCAAGCTGCTCAAATGTTCCACGTTCAGTTCCTAATTGTTTCAACTCTTGGTGTGGACGCTACCTCAATTTTTTCACCCACTGAAGGATACCATGAGGACTTACCCACATTAGTTCTTGGCCATATTGCAGAAGGAGATGGGGATCACTATGTCAGCCTTAGTGGTCCTGTCAGTTCCTACATAGAGAGTATTCAGGAGGAGGAATTACAAAGGATCCCAGCAAGTAGACGCACTGCACCAAGGCCAGCCTGTGAATTAGAAGTTAATGGTAATTCTATTCTTGACATTCCTTTGGTTAGTGCCCCTGAATCTCTTGTCAATGTATCAAATTCTGACATAGCATCCCCTGTCACACTACCCGAGGAAATACTGGAACTAATCATCAAGCTCACCCTTGAGATCGACATGAGCATGTTAAGAACACTCAATAGGGTTTCTCATCTTTTCAGACATGTATCCAGATCTTTCCTACCTTGGATCTTTGTGCGAGCTGCATTGGCTGTGAACCCACCATCAGTGTGATGAAACTATAGAAAGCATCTGGTCGAAATAGCGGCTTGGCACTTCGACTCAAACAGTGACTCTCTAAACGCTCAGATTGGATGAAAGCATGGCTTGTGCTTACAAATCTGAATTTTGGTAGATATCAAGTGAAAGATATATGGAAATAGATCAGATGGGTGAATTCATTTCTATTCTATGGAAGGCTCAAGTAGGGAAGGGACAAAGCGTGTGTTTATTGTCATTCACTGTTAAATGACCATCAGAATCAGAATCAGAAATACTTTATTGATCCCCGGGGGGAAATTGCTTGTGTTACAGATGCTCCCATTCATGAATAGAAAATATATAATATAAAATATATAAGCATAGAGAAATTAAGAAATAGAAAAATCAGTATATAAAATATGTACATTCTACTACACGTATAACAAAAAATAAAATAACAAAATACCTAACCAAAATATATACACAAGTATGTAAATGACAGGTGCTTTGTTCTCTCAAATGTAGCAGTAAATATGTATGTATATGTCCATACAAACCCACGTACAGATTATTGCACAGTGAATATTGCACCTTTGAGTAATTGCACAGAAGTGGTATTGTCAGACAGTATTGCACAGTTGAAAATATAAATAGTGACTAAGTAAATAAGTCCAGGGGTCAGTCTATTGACTCAGAGTGTCTGACACTCTGAGAGAGGAGTTGTGCAGTTTGATGGCCACAGGCAGGAATGATTTCCTGTGGCGCTCTGTAGTGCATCTCGGTGGAATGAGTCTTGTGCTGAATGTACTCCTGTGGTTGACCAGCACGTCATGGAGTGGGTGGGAGACAAGATGACATGTAACTTGGACAGCATCCTCCTCTCTGACACCGCCGTCCAGCTCCATCCCCACAACGTCACTGGCCTTACGGATCAGTTTGTTAAGCCTGTTGGCGTCCGCTACCCTCAGCCTGCTGCCCCAGCACACAACAGCATAGAGGATAGCACTGGCCACCACAGACTCATAGAACATCCTGAGCATAGTCCGGCAGATGTTGAAGGGCCTCAGCCGCCTCAGAAAATAGAGATGGCTCTGGCCCTTCCTGTAGAGGTGTTCTTTGTCCAGTCCAGTTTTTTATCAATGTGAGCTCCCGGGTACCTGTAATCCTCCACAATGTCCACACTGACCTCCTGGATGGAAACAGGGGTCACCGGCACCTTGGTCCTCCTCAGGTCCACAATCAGCTCCTTAGTCTTTCCGCTCACAACATGTGACAAAGTTGTCCACAGCAGCCCTGTACTCTTCCTCATCACCTTTGCTGATAAATCCAACTATTGCAGAGTCGTCAGAAAACTTCTGAAGATGGCAGGTCTCTGTGCAGTAGTTGAAGTCCGTGGTGTAGAGGGTGAAGAGGAAAGGAGAGAGGACAGTCCCCTGCGGGGCCCTGGTGTTGCTGACCACTCTGTCTGACACACAGTGTTGTAGGCACACATACTGTGGTCTGCCAGTCAGGTAGCTGACAATCCAGGACACGAGGGGAGCATTCACCTGCATCATTGTCAGCTTCTCATTCAGTAGAGCCGGACGGATGGTGTTGAACGCACTGGAGAAGTAAAAAAACATTACCCTCACAGTGCTCGCTGGCTTGTCCAGGTGGGCGTAGACGCGGTTGAGTAGATGATGGCATCCTCAACTCCAAGTCGGGGTTGGTAGGCGAACTGGAGGGGGGTCCAAGAGTGGTTTGACCACGGGCCGGAGCTGCTCCAAGAGGAGTCTCTCCAGGGTCTTCATGATGTGGGAGGTCAGTGCCACGGGTCTGTAGTCCTTCGAACCACTGGGACACGGTGTCTTCGGCACAGGAATGAGGCAGGACGTCTTCCACAACACGGGGAACCTCTGAAGACTCAGGCTCATGCTGAAGACATGATGAAGTACTCCACATAGCTGGGGGGCACAGGCTTTGAGCACCCTCGGGCTGACACCATCAGTGGAGTCTCATCAGCTGTCTCCTAACATGGTCAGCAGTGAAGTACACTGTAGAGGTGACAGGTGGGGGAGGGGTGGAGTCATTGGGTAAAAGAGTGCAGTCAGCCTGGGAACTGGGGGAGGAGGTGTGAGGAGGGCTCTCACAGGAGGGTGAAGGGCTGTAAGGATCAAATTCTGATATCAAAATGAGTCATTTCGCGGGGTTGTGATGCTCAAAAAATGTATCCACCATTTTACAGCCGCTCCTTTCACAATGTAAGCTTATGGAAAAAAGTCTTTCTGGGCCCCTGTGCATCACGTGACATTGTAATACCACCGTTTGACCACTATGTCAAATTGGCTTCACAGCCTGGTGCTCTTCCTGGGGGCTTGATAAGCACACTGAGGAACTTTAGGTTAAGAAATTAACCCTGGTTCTCTGAAACATGAGTGAGGTATCTCACTATGGGATACGCTCCCTGCACTGTCCCCCAGAAGCTGTAATACATTACGCCAGTCTTGACTGGCTGGTGGAAGGACTTCCTCTAACTATAAGAGCCTGACGCAGAATCATTTCTTCAGTCTAGCAAGCAAACCTCTTCCTCGCTCCAGGCAAGGAGGGTGTTGTGGTGACATGCCTCACTCATGTTTCAGAGAACTGGGGTTAATTTCTTAACCTAAAGTTCTCTTTCCACAGTCGTTTCGGTATTTCACTATGGGATATAGAGACTCCCATATTGCCACATAAGCTTACCTCGAAGACTGGTCACTAACACATAGTCAGCTAGATACTGAACCCACGCTTAAAACTGTAGGCGACAGTGTAGGCGCAGTAACGTCCAATCTGTAGAATATGGTGAAAGTGTGCGTCGTAGCCCACGACACAAACAGCTGGTCTGACTTCCTGAAACCAGCTGTCCTGTCAACATATTAGCGTAATGCCCACACCGGGCAGAGCGCGTTCAGTCTTTCTTACTCCTGGGTGGAAAAAGGAGGAGGATGGAGAGCTGACAGCTCAATAGGGCGATAGGATAGTGCCAGTGCTGGCATAAAAACCTTGCACAAATGCAGGATTAGGTTTAAGTAAAACCTTAGAATCTCTGCATACATGACGTGTTTACCGACAAAGCATGAATGTCACTCAAGCATTTAGCCGAGGCCAGTGCGAATAACAAAGCAGTCTTGAAGGAGAGCATCTTAAGCTCAAAAGGTGGGCGTGACAGCGCATCAAGCACCATGGACAAATCCCACAGGGGAGTCAAGTCCCTTGAAACTGGCCAAGCACCCTTCATAAAATGGAAAACAAGAGGATGCTGACCTGCCGTTTTGTCGCCAATGTGACACGCTGATATAACGGCTAGGTACAGTACCTTTACAGTGGAGAACGCCAGACCTTTATCCAGCAGCTCCTCTAGAAATGTAAAAATGACAGGTACAGGGCTCTGGAAAGCCACCTCCACTGCTTTTACGCACCAGTCCTCAAACGCACGCCACTTGCCATCATATGCTCAACGTGTAGAAGAGGCCCTGGCACTCTGAATAGTTGTAATAACACTTTGGGGAAGCCCCGTAGTAATTAGGTTCATCCTCTCATATGGCCATGCGCTCCGGGTGAGGATGGAAAATCTCCCTGTGTGCCTGCAACAGGAGATCCCTGCGGAGGGCCAGGGGCCAAGGCTGGCCGCACAGCAGCTGAAATATCTCCTCCGCTAGCCAGTGCTTCCCCGGCCAGCGAGGAGCTATCAGAATTAAGGCAAGACCCCTCTCCCACACTCTGGCGAGAGTAGGAGTGATCAGTTCTAATGGGGGAAAAGCGTACAGTAGGACGTGTGGCCACTCGTGCACTAAGGCATCCAACCCCAACGGGGCACTCTGGCCAGTCAGGGAATAAAACAGAGGGCACCGAGCGTTCTCCTCTGATGCATAGAGGTCTACCTCCGCCCGACCGATCTGCTGTTCTGCCTTCGTGCGTGGCACACTAGCCTGCCCGAGGCCTCTGTTGTAACCACTTTTTCCGTGCCATGATCATTCCCATGGTCACAGCTGCAGTCAGAAAAGCTGTGCGTCTCCAAGGGCGCACGCCATGGAGACTAAAACCTGGCGGTGACCGTGGCGCATCGGATTTAGTCTTAGCAACGCAACCCACCGCTGAAACGGCCTCATGTGCAGGCGGCCGAATGGGATGACTGCTAGAGCTGACGCCATCAGCCCCAGCAGTCTGAGCCACAGTCTGAACTTCAGCAACACACCCCTGTGAGAATGTGCCAGACAAGCCTGAAAGGCTCCCACCCTTTCCGCTGACAGGCGTGCTTTTAACGCAACTGAATTTAGAGACAGGCCTATGAAAGTGATGTTTTGAGTTGGGACCAAAACACTCTTTTCCCAGTTCACTGTGAAACCTAGAGCTGCCAGATGTGATGTGAGCAGCCTGGTATTGGCCTGAATCTGCTGAGGTGACTGTGCTCCACAGCTGGAGTGCTTCACCCTCTCTCTTCGTTTCTGCATGGTAGCTACCGCTGGGCCAAATAAGCCTTTCAGGTCCACCGGGATGCCGAGGAGTTGGGTCTTCTCCCTCTGCGAGAGGCTAATTAGGTTTAGCCACCTAGCTCTCGCCTGGGCGACCATAAGAGCCATGGCCCTTCCAGAGGCCTGGACAGTGCACCTGTGTAGACGCGGGGAAAGGTTCGTCACAACGCACAGCTCGTCCCATAGCTCTGGGGTGGGTGAGGTTGACATGTCATCCTCTAACTCGGCCTGGTAGGCTAGTAGCAGCGACGACTCGTTCAGAGCCTTCACCGACATAGCCACTGCCTTGTAGCCTTTCTCAGTAAGTGATGACTGAAAACCATCAGCCTTGGAGGGCAGGGCGGGGCCAGCCAAAGTCATGGTGGATTTCTGTGTTGGGTGGAGGTGAGCTGCCAGAACAGTTTCGACCGGAGGCAGGTGGGAGAATCCCTTGTCTTCCATGTCAACGCAGTCCAACGCCGACCATCCCTGGACAGGGTTTTTGGCGGAGAGTGGATTGCTCCATGACCGGGTCGCCTCCTCTCGGCACTCGGGAAAGACCGGCAGTAGCTGTCTTGTAGAGGACTTGGCCTTGGGGAGCCTCTTTCCCTCGTAGCGAGACGTGGTGGTCTCGGTGAGAGCTTCGGGCCACGTGATGCCAAGCTTTGCAGCTGCTCTCTTACAAGCTTCGTGCAGGTCCATGCCAGTAGACAGATTTGAAGATGGGCTGCCCGTGCCACCCACAGCTTCACAGCCAGTGGAACAATAAAGGGTCCGACATCCTGCTCTTCCTCTTCGGAACCTAGGCTAACGGACTCATTCACCGAGTCAGAATTTTCAGCGGCCTCAACGTAACCATGCTCCACCATCAGGCTGGCATCAGGCTCGTCTAGGTCGGTTAGCGGGGCGACAGCGTCAAGCTGTTCACCTCAGCTGGCTCCCATGGGGATGGTGTTTCCCTGGGTGCTCTCCTCTAACTCCTGTGGCAGAGGGATGGCTACCCCCACCACAGGGTCCATCGCTGACAGGCTAGCTTGGCACGCTAGCCTGTGTCAGCGAGTCTTGAGGGAGAGATGTGCACAATGCTCACAAGCCACCAGGGATGCTAGTGCGTCCTGCAGCCCTAGACAAGTAGAGCATACAGAATGGGTGTCTGCCCCGGCTATCTTGTTACTGCATGTGCACGCTTTAGCTGGTAGCTGACCCGCATCCATGGTGAGGGGAGGGTCAGGCTCCATCGTTAAATAAGCTCTGTTAAAAACGAGAAGCGGTGAGCAGCTAGTATGGTGGCTAGCTGCAGCAGCTACTGTTTGGTGACAGTCCAGCTACTGAACCCAGATAGCTATGCAGCAATAGGTAGCATTCGGCAACCGAGAGGTTAGCCCAATCTATGAACTGTGTTGCTATCCCGTTAGCTGCACCTGCCATCTGAGAGGTTGCTTCTGGGAGCGAGAAGAGGTTTAAGACTGAAGAAATGATGCTGCGTCAGGCTCTTATAGGAGGATTCTGAAAGGGATATAAACATTGGAATGGCAAAATGATACTGTTAACCATTCCTGCTTAGCTTCCAGACCTTTCTTCATTCGTTGGGAAGATAATAGATACGAACTTTCTTGGCCTTGAAAACAGAGGTTGCTTTCTTGTTGTCCGTCATTTTGATGGGTAGTAAAAATTTGATTATAATCCATTATTACCCCTCATTTTAATTTTTTACCGGGCCACAGGGCCACCTGTAAGACACTATTGACCGTTGCTGAGTAGCTGAGTGATGAAGTTACAGGATTGATCTGGCCGAGTGTTGGTTTTTCCCCAATGGCCATTGCCCTTTCAAATTGTATTGCTGCCAAATTATATTACACAATCAGGGGGCATTAGTTTACACTAAACTCAAATCAAATGTTATATATACTGTATAGCGCCAATTCACAACAAAAGTTATCTCATGACACTTAACATGTAGAGTAGGTCTAGACCACACTCTTTATTATTAGTTGTAATTCCCAATATTTCCCCCATGAGCAATAAACTGTTTTCTCTTACATCCTCAAGGTTGCATTTACAGAGGTTTCATTACATTGACTGCAGTTCCTTATAACTTTTAGCGCAGACTAAGGGAATATTTTGCTGTTCTTGGATACTACTGAAGCATTCTGAATTCATTGACCCTACCTTTTTCTCTATCTAAACTATTTTGTCAACCTGTCTGAAGTAAGTGAAATGCTTCATTGGACTGACTGTGTTTTTGCTGGTCAGACTAACTGGGTCGCCAGCAACCCATTTATTTAGTTGAAAGCGGCTCAAAACGATATAAATTTAATATAACTTTTGTCAAAATTAACATGTTTTACACAATAGATCAGTTAAATTCTCCACAATTCAGACGTTCAGTACATTTCACTGAAACCATAAGCACCAAAGTATAATTCATTCAGATTTACCAGCTTGGTAAAAAAAAAAAAAAGAGAACAAAAAAAGGTGACTCCCTACCTTTGAGAGTCAAAGATCAGAGAGTCAGATTTAGAGATACAGATTATTTGCCCTCGATAATAAGGATCCACTGATCAAAACAAATGTTTTGTTCAGAAATTCAAAATATATGTAATAAAGCAAGGAATCTGTGTGCGTGCTAGTATGTTACTATGTGTTTGCCTCGCATATGTCGAGAACTATTGTGCGCTCTAGGTACTTCACACAGCACGTGTATTAATGAGGATTCGAGGATGTGCTGTGTCGAATTTGGTGCCACTTGGACAAGCCACGCGTTCAATATGAATAAACTTTGAATAAACAAGGACAACATGTGAAATTGTATCATGATTAGCTCATGAAATCTTCAGTTATGGCTAAAAACATGTTTTGTGCGGTCACAGTGACCTTGACCTTTGACCACCAA
>JBBPCS010004627.1:0-11158 GCA_037974645.1 Hollardia meadi | reverse complement strand
ATCTGTGTTGGAGTTGGAGCACCTGGGCCCGGTGCTCCGCCGGATATAAAAGGCCGATTTCCGGGGTTACTCGCTCTCCCTCAGACCCCGCCAGCAACAGCATCCACACTTACGTTTCTTTGTATTTGCTTTTCACACTACAACACCTCGCACCACATTTCTCACACACCCACATGCACACTACTGACAATACTGATCAACACACCCTATCTTTGTAGTTTTTGTAATTTCGTTTGATCATCATTTATTGTAATAAATATCTTTATTTTTGCGCATCTACCCTCGTCCTTCCCGTTTTTGTAATTGCCTACGGGCCGGTTTATGACATAAATAAAATTTGACTTGACATTTAATCAAATTCTCTCTTTTTGATATTTTCTATTTTTCTTAGCTAAATTGATTGTTAATTTCCTAATTAGATTTTTAAGCCCTTCCCAATACCTCCCATGTTAGAAATAGCAAATTCCCAGTACTGTCCAATAATGTTTTTTTTTTTGTTTTTTTTTAATCATTTCAGTACTTAATTGTGAACTAAGTTTCCAATGATTAAAACACATTTTGTTATTTTGATTTGGAAAGTGTAGTTTGAGTATGATTGCTTTATGATCAATCATTTGCATTACAAATAATTTGGAACAGGCTTGCGGTAACCTTACTTTATGGAGAGAACCACTTTCACACATGTGTATGGCAGGGTCAGGCAGTACGCATTGGGTACTGTCAGGGACATATAGCTGAGATTTTGTAAGTTGACAAAGTGAGCAAGATGCCTACTAGCCAACTATGAGATAGGTACCAGGGTACAAATAGGCTGTATCCGTGACTGGGTTTCAGAGATTAAGGGCTGTCTATGGATTAACCATTCGTTCTGCCAAGCAGAGGTAACATCTGAAATATTAGTTTTTTTCCCCATAGGTCAAGAAGCACACTAGTATGAAGGACAGGGATTTGGGGGATAATCAACAATCAAAACTGAGATACTAAGGTTCATCTTCCTTAGTGTCTTCAGGGATGTGATGCTTTCTTTACAGACATCGATTTAAATTTACCATTTAAAGTAGTTAAGCGTTGATTGAGCAATAACATCTTGGGAAATGTGCTTGTTGCTGCTTTGTACTCTTTTCATTGTGCGCTATCTTGAACGCTTGTCACACTCTACTTGGATTTGAACAATAAGAATTTCTGTTGAACTGTCATTTAAAGGTCCCATATCATGAAAATCCATTTTTATTGTGTTTTGTGTTTTTTCTAAACTTGGAGGTGTAAAATTAAAGCTGTTACAAACTGAAGTCGCTTACTATTGCTGTTCCTCTACCCCCCTCACCACAAGATGGCGTCACAGCTTATGAGCTAGTAAGAATTTTAGCCAGTGTCCACGCTGGATAACCAATAGTCGTCGTACTAAAAAATCCCATAAGCCTGCACCCTCTTTGTCCACTTCTTCCCACAGTTCCCAGGTAAGCGATTGAGACAAGTGCGGAGAGTGTAACAATGTCACAGAGAACTGGCCATGAAAAGTGTTTTATACCTGGCTACAGTGCTTCATCCAGATCACTGTACAGCCTTCCAAAGGAGAAAAATGTTGCAGAGAGATGGATTGATTTTATCTTTGGAGATTTGCCTCGACCGGTCCCAAATGTTTTGGCTGCAGTGTGCAAGCTACTAGCGGAGTGAGTGAGTGAGTGAGTGAGTGAGTGAGTGAGTGAGTGAGTGAGTGAGTGAGTGAGTGAGTGAGTCAGTGGGCAAGTGAGCGTGAGAGAGCGGCAGTGTTTATCTGTTTATCTAGCCAATTCGAACGTTTGCTCATGCAAAGGAGGCGGTTACTTCAATTTAGCTGTCAATCCAACTGTGTGTGGCAGGAACAGACGGAGGCACTCAGCGGAATGAAAATCGAATCAATATTTTTTTTCTTGTTAACACAATTACATAAGTGTGTAATAGACACACATCAATGGTACTCTTATAAGTGTAAATGTTAAGATATGGGACCTTTAAGACAGTTAGCAAGAGAAAGAGGGACACTGAGTGCATAAATAGACATTATTTTTGTATTATTATTATGCTTTGTAATTCTAACACTTAGGCATTAACCTGTGGCAGCTATCTCATATAAATGCAATCCCACATGTTTGGTAGTGTCACATGTCTCACGTACGGAAGAGATATTGTACATGCTAAACCTAGCGTAGCACAGGGACAGCAAGCAGGGGTAGTTTGCTTAGCTCTGCCAAATTGAAAGCAGATCATATAAATCATAATGAGTTTGCCAGGTTTGTGTTCTGCCCTGTGAGCTAAAGTCAGATGAGCTCTTTAATGGATTTCTGACTAGCTTGCAAATTAACGAGATGCATCATATAAATTAGACAGCTTTGGAGTTGCTGACAATGTTGGCACCGTCAACATCGGGCTGCTAGGCTTATGGGAATGTTCTTTGATGAGCCCTAAATCTTTCTGTCCGTGGCAATTATTATTACGAAATGAAAATTTGAAACCCAGATATTCCTTATACTGTAGCTTCTGGATTGTGGGGCCTGTAGAGCATGTGCGCTAGTGACTTCCACCAGCTCAGCAGCTAAGTTCCATTTAGGGATAAAATAATAAAATAAAATAATAAATAGATAAAATAATAGACTTTCGAAATATTTCCGACCAAACTGATCAAATTCTGATATTGAAATTAGTCATTTTGCAGGGGTTGTGACAAAAATTGGGTGAATGGGCCAGAGATATCAGTGATATCTACGGCTGGAACTTTTTGACATTTATTATCAGGAGAATGTGGCTAAGCTAACATTAACTGGTACATGTCAAAAAGCTAATTAGTGTAGGGTATCAGCATCACCTTTGTATATCTGATAATTGGCCAGCTAGCTAATGTTAGCTAAGCAAACCCAAACTACGAATCAGTGATATCTGCTGCTGGTGCATTCTGACATTCTGAACATGGCTAAGCTAACATTACTGGTAGGCTACATATCAACAAGGTATTTAGCATAGGGTCAAAGCATTGCCTCAATACATTATGTTAGCTAAGCAAACCATGTAATACCTGCTGCTGGTTTATTCTTTTTTTTGTTTTTTGTTACTTGAGATAACACAATTTAGAGAAAAGTGAGATTGTCAAAACACCTAATATTCCCTAAATTGTTGTAAAAACAAGTGTTTCAATTTTATCTTCTGTGATCAGGTTGCTGGTTTATTTTATTATATAGTAAAACACTCAAGTATGCTTGAGAATTTCGTCCAGAACAATTAACGCCAGGGACCACAAAATTAAAAAAAAAAAAGAGAGAAGAAAATGGCATGGCTCTGTGTGTGCACACAGCCTGTCCTCAGCCCCAGATGGCCTGGGCTTAACTCTAGACCTTGTCAACTCCTAGAAACACCAATGGTTGAGTATTTTTCACTTTCAATTGACCTTATTGCTAAGCTAGGCTAAACACATCTAGGACATAACTCTGTATTTTAGGGATAAAATTGATGTCAATTTTTTTGATGTCATTCTGGCTAAGACAGCAAATAAGCATATTTCCCAAATATCAGTATTCTGGCAGAAGTTTAGAGTTACGGATACAATACGTTAAGTGAAAGTGAAATTTAAAGAATAATCACATTTATGTAAACAAAACCAAAAGAAATTCTGCTCAGAAGTAGGTAGCAGATAAGTGTTCTGACTCAGAGGTCTTAAAAATATCTATGATGCCTACGAAAGAAAACTTAGACCATGCAACAGGAAAGAACACTCAACTGCCACACAGGACAGTCCCATCAGATCTTGTTTATTGGCTTTTCTGTTTTCAAACAGCAGTTCATGAGGAGTAGCAAAAGCCAATAGCCAAGGAAACAAGAGTGAGCATGGCAATCATCAAAGGGCAAGGAAGAGGAAGGCAGAGAAAAGGGAAAAGAAGGAGCATCACTTCAGCTACCAGAAAGTGGGAGACAGTAGAACTCGGCTGAAAAAGAAGCTGAGGCATGGTGGACGAAGTCAGCATAAACACTGAATTGAATGCATTTTTACTTACTGTACATTTGCTACTAAAATAAGTGGAAGATAAGACAAAATACAACATAGCATTTGTCACTGAAAACAACTACCATGGCATTAAGTACATCACAAAAGAAGATTAAGGAGGCTTTTTCTGCAACTGTGAAGAAAAATTTAGAAGTTAGACTTTGCTTTGAAATTCATTATTGAAATCCATAAATGTAAGAAAGGATACTATATTACAGTATACTGTACAGTATAGTACAGTATGTACAATGGATCCCCACTGACACATCTCAACTAGCTCTATGTACATTGCCATAAATGTGCTAATATCAGTTGTTCAAATAGCTTAGTAAAAAATAAATTTAGCTTTTTATTTTTAAAATGCATATGCATTTGCATTGTGCATTATCATGCACAATAATACTGTAAACATAATTTCACTGTATGTATGGAAAGTGAAAGTGCCAGCTGACTATGGCTAATTTCAAGTGTTCTTTCCAACAGTTGGAAAACAATAATGTCTACACACCTTGCTTAAAAAAACACTACCCTCTTCAATGATTCACCAGTGTGTGACAGTGTTATTTAATAATATCTTAGCTTGGTCAAATTTGGAAAACATGTTTAATATTTTGACAGGATATCACACCATGTTTGTAAAGCTTGTAAACACATTTTGCAAGCTCTGCCTCACTGAGTTCAGAAATCCTCTCAACACTGCATCTCTCACATCTAAATCCTCGTGCGACAGGAAACTCTCACAGTTACTCTAACTGACTCAGCAGGTTAAGAGTTGTTATATTAACAGCATGACAGAATACCCACACTGTGCTTTGACTGCAATAGTACTAATGCAAAGGAGCAGTAACTTACCTTCTAGTTTAGCATACTCTGACAGGCGTTGGTAGTTGACCAGAGCTGCCTGCTCCAGACACTTACGGATCACAGCCTTAACTTCCTCTTGTGGAACCGGAGTAACAATATCTTTCATCAGAACCTAAAAAAAAAAAAACACAAGCAATACGTATCATGACAAGATAAATAATGAAGAATGTAAAAGAGAGATGGTAAAATTATCTTGTTAACACACACACAGCTACACAGAACTCAAGTGTTTCAATGGAGCTGGTGTACTTAATACAATACAGTATTCATAAAAAAAATATTGTATACATCATTCCAAAATTCCTTACCCTTTCAAGCAAGGACAGAGTTGCTTTTAGCGCTCCCTCTGGCCGTCCAAATGGAAAGCAGTACCTGTGAAAGCAACAGATTGGATTTTCATTTGAACCCTTAGCAGTCCCGTGTGGCACCAGTTCAGCACATGGTTGTTATTCATACATATGCCTCCTACCTGAAGTGCGTAATTTGGTTTTCCAGAAGCACCCGTAGCCTCTCCTTGATCTCCTCAAAGCGCTCCTTCTCTTCCACAGTCACTGTGCCAATACCATCAGGCCTGAAAGACATCAGATTTACAAGCAATAAAAAAGTCAGCTCTCCAGTCAGCCTTTGTTTCAGTGCTGACATAACAGAGAATTTCAGAAGCGATGTTGGAATTTTTTATATCAATGTTTCATATACATGAAATGTGAACTAATGTTGTATGATATTGGATTTTTGTCATCCATCCATCCATTATCTATCACCACTTATCCTATGCAGGGTCGCTGTCATTGGGCGAGAGGCGGGGTACACCCTGGACAGGTCGCCAGTTCATCACAGGGCATATAGAGACAAACAATCACAAACTCACATTCACACCTACGGGCAATTTAGAGTCACTAATTAACCTAACCTGCATGTCTTTGAATGTGGGAGGAAGAGAGAGAGAGAACGAACACTTGAGAGAACCCGCACAGACACGAGGGAACGTGCAAACTCCACACAGAAAGGCCCTGGCTGCGAATCGAACCCAGTTCCTTCTTGCTGTAAGGCGACAGTGCTAACCACTAACCACTGCACCACCGTGCCGCCCTGAATTTTTATCAATATGCCAATATTTTTGGTTGAGTGCCGATGCTGATACCAATATGTGACAATATTTTTTTCCATCCAAATGCAGAGAACTTAGTCTTTCCTGTAGTGGAAATATTATGCCTACTCTTATCATGATGGCACAATGGCAGATGCAGACATATAACACTTTTAAAAATTCACTTGGCAAAATAAGAAAACTGTTTAATCAATGATTTGTGTTGCTTGTATATGATTAAAGCATGATCTTAACTGCCTGTCATATCTGCAGAAATGTCCATTTCACACCAATGCTGACATTTAATTTTAAAGCCTTTATCAGCAAATACCATTGACTTTATATAATGATGAACAACATGAAAGCTAAGTTAAGCCAAAACATCTCAATCTCCCACTGGTGGTGGGCTGCACTATTGGTGGGCCAAACTAAAAACTCAAAGTGTACCTCAAAAAAATTTTTCCCACAGATGGTTTCTGTCATTTTAGGTAATTCTTATCACACTGATGTATGTTCAAGTGTTCATTTTTCTGATCAGTTTGGTTTTAATTAGTGATTTGATGCTATAAAAAGGGGGTGAAACGTCATGATTGACAGCTGAGCCCCAGTCGTGATTGAGACGGGTGATTGTGTCAGGACCCCTGTCATGCTTCCCTTGTGTTTCTCTGTTGTTTCCCCTCTCCATCATGTCTGTGTGTCAGTTCCCTGTTTTGGCTGTGTGTTTGTTTCTAGGTGTGGCTACCTGGGGACGGCTGATTACGGGCACACCTGAAACTCATTCTACTACTCAACTCCTGCAGTATTTACACCCGACTCTCCTCTCCACTCGTTGTCAGATCATTCCGTCATTATAGTGGTATTTAGTAGCAACTTAACGTTTGAGAATTGTTTGACTCTGATCGCTGAACTAACCGTTTGTTCTCTGTTCAGGATCTCCACCCTGCTCGCCAACATTCAGCCCAGCTCTGCCTCGCTCCGCCAGCCGCACACTCACCAGCCCCAGCAGGGCACACTCTCCTCTCGGCAATCCCCGCTAGGAACTCCCCGTCACCTGCCTACCTGCTCTTGTCTGGAAGGAACATATTTTGCACATCTCAGTTTGTCATTAATAAACTGTATAACCAGAACCTGTCTCCTGCTCGTGGCTGCGTTTGGGTCCATTTATCGTTCATCATAACAGAACGATCTCGCCAGTATGGACCCAGCAGACACTAGTGCGGGATCTACACCTCTACACAGAGCCGTCTCCAGTCATGGAGCTCTCCTCGGTCAACACGAGCAACACTTCTCACAGAGAGCAATCAAAGCATGGTAAACCAGATTTCTGAACTTACCCACCAAATTTCCCATCTAACTGCTCTGTTCACTCCTCCAGCTCCGACTGATCTGCCTCCTCCGCTGGTTTCCCCAACGGCACAACCGCCTGTTACTTCCGCCGGTCCAGCACCCCGGGATTCCTTCACCACTAACCCAGAGCCCTACTCAGGTCAGTCGGATCAATGCCGGGGGTTCCTCCTACAGTGCTCTATGGTGTTCCAACAGCGACTCCTGGTGTTTTTCTCTGACCAATGCAAGGTACATTTCATCATGGGCTTGTTAAGAGGGAGGGTGGTGGACTGGGCTCAGGCTATACATGCTAATAATCCTGCTATTGTGGACTCATATGAGGATTTTATTACAATTATGAAGACTGTTTTTGACCACCCTGATCATCTCGGCAGTGCCTCAAACTGTTTGTTAAGCCTTCGACAGGGGAACAGGAGTGTAGCAGACTACTTTTGACTTTTGGACCTTGCCAGCTGTCGCACAGTGGAATGAGGAGGCGCTGCGCGCCACATTTATGAAGGGTTTGTCAGAGCAAATAAAGGATGAATTGGCATCTCGTGACGAACCTCCTAACCTGAACTCTCGGGTTTCCCTTGCAATCAGGCTGGATCTCCGGCTGCGAACCCGCCGCCTGGAGAGACAGGGACGCTCTGGTCAGCAGGTCCCTTCGCGCCTCCAACCGACCACCGCTGCAGGTACCGGAAACACCGTGGCTATGAGCAGTTCCGACAAAACACCCTCTCCAGGCGCAGAAGAGGAACCCATGCAGCTTGGCCGAGCTCGCATGACTGCGGTGGAACGAGCACGTAGGATTCAGGCCGGTGAGTGCATATACTGTGGAAAGTCTGGTCATTTCCTGGTTGCATGTCCTTCATGGCCAAAAGACAATGCCCATCAGTAGAGACGGGGGTACTGGTGGGTCAAGCTAATTCATCCTCAACCTCCAAGTCCCGTTTACAAATCCCTGCCACTCTCTGTAACAAGATGATCACTCTGCCTTTGCTAGCCCTTATTGACTCTGGAGCTGAGGACTCTGTTGTGGCCACACAAGCCGGCATTGAATTAACACCTTTGGAGGAACCACTAGTTGCTAACGCTCTAGATGGGAGACTACTAGCCCGAATCACACACCAGACTGAAACTGTAACATTGATGTTATCAGGCAACCACCGCGAAACCCTCAGGTTTTTTGTTATTTCTGCTCCTCGAACTCCTCTGTTGCTGGGTCACCCTTGGCTTAAACTGCATAAGCCTCATATTGACTGGGCTGCTGGTAGAATTCTTAGTTGGAGCCCCTTCTGTCACTCTACCTTTCTGCAGTCTGCCTTGTCTCCGCCAAACCTTCCAGTCCAGAGCCCCCTGACCTGTCCTTAGTCCCAGCTAAATATCATAGCTTGGGAAAGGTTTTCAGCAAAACCCGTGCTCTTTCTCTCCCGCCTCACAGACTATATGACTGCGCCATTGACCTACTTCCTGGGTCTCCACTACCCTCTAGCCATCTCTACAACCTTTTGCGGCCCGAAAGAGAAGCTATGGATACCTATATCAAGGATTCTCTGGCGGCAGGCATTATTCGGACGTCTTCCTCTCCTCTGGCTGCAGGATTCTTCTTTGTGATGAAGACAGATAAGTCCCTACGCCCCTGCATTGATTTCTGGGGCTTGAACAACATAACCATTAAAAATAAATACCCTCTGCCCTTGAATAGTTCTGCCTTTGAGCCCCTTCAAGAAGCAACAATCTTTTCCAAGCTAGACCTTCGCAACGCTTACCACCTGATCCGGATCAAGGAGGGAGACGAGTGGAAAATGGCTTGGGCCACTTCAAGTACTTGGTCATGCCCTCCAGCCTCACCAACGCCCCGCCTGTTTTCCAGGCTATGGTCAATGACGTTCTCAGAGACTTTCTGAACAGCTTTATTTTTGTTTATCTTGATGACATCCTCATTTTCTCCCGGTCCAAGGCTGAGCATGTGGTCCACGTTCGGCAGGTGTTGCAGCGGCTTCTTGAGAATAAACTTTTTGTCAAGGTGGAGAAGTGCAAATTCCACTCCACAATTGTCAGCTACCTGGGTTATATCATTGAGAGTGGGCAGGTGAAGACGGACCCGGAAAAGATTAGCGCTGTAGCGAGTTGGCCTTCACCTACCTCCAGAAAGGAGCTCCAGAGGTTCCTTGGGTTCACCAACTTTTACAGGTGCTTCATCAGGGACTTCAGTCAGGTCGCCGCCCCCCTCACCAGGCTCATCTCCACTTCCATTACTTTCTCCTGGACACCAGAGGCAGAGGACGCCATCAAGAGACTACAGACTCGCTTTACTTCGGCTCCTATCTTGGTTCTCCTGGACCCCACCAAACAGTTCATTGTGGAGGTGGATGCCTCGGACACCGGTGTGGGGGCTGTCCTCTCTCAACGCGCCGACCTCGACCAGAAACTTCATCTCTGTGCCTTCTTCTCCCACCGCCTGTCGCCAGCCGAGCACAACTACGACATGGGGGATCGGGAGTTGCTGGCTGTAAAACTGGCCCTGGAGGAATGGAGACATTGCTTGGAAGGAGCTGAACATCAATTTGTGGTTTGGACTAACCACAAAAATCTTGCCTACATCCAGTCTGCCAAGCGACTCAATCCCCGTCAGGCTCGCTGGTCACTATACTTCAGTCATTTCAACTTCTCTCTTACCTACCGTCCTGGCACCCACAACATTAAGCCCGATGCGCTGTCCAGACAGCTCTCCCCTGCCGACCTCCGCTCGGACCCCGATCCGATCATTCCACCATCCTCCATCGTGGCAGCCCTCACTTGGGAAATTGAACAAACAGTCCGTACTGCTGAATGGACCCAGCCAGACCCCGGTGCTGGTCCACCCAACTGCCTATTTGTCCCTCGCTCGGTTCGCTCTCAAGTTTTGCAGTGGGTCCATGCCTCCCGCTTTGCCTGCCACCCAGGAATGAACAGAACCCTCTCTCTGCTCAAGAGGCATTTTTGGTGGCCTACGATGGATGCCGACACCCGGGAATTCGTAGCAGCCTGCTCGGTCTGCGCCAGGGGTAAGGCCTCCCATAGGCCATCTGCCGGTTTACTCCGCCCCTTGCCTGTTCCCAGTCGGCTTTGGTCGCATATCGCTCTGGATTTTGTCACTGGGTTGCCCCCCTCTCAAGGGAACACAGTGATCCTCATCATAGTTGACCGTTTTTCTAAGGCTGCACATTTTGTTCCACTGCAAAAATTACCATCAGCTAAGGAGACTGCGGACCTCATAACCAATCATGTTTTCCGTCTTCATGGGATTCCAGCGGATATGGTGTCGGACCGTGGCCCGCAGTTTGTGTCTCGGGTCTGGACGGAGTTCTGCCAAGCCCTCAGTGCCAAAGCCAGTCTCTCCTCTGGTTTTCTATGGAATCAGGTTTGTGCCAATATAATCAAACAAAACTTTTGAAATGTCAAACAAAAATAAGAATTTGAGAGAGAATAAAATTCACTGAAGCAAAAAAAAGTCATCTCAAAACCGTGTGTGTGTGTGTGTGCTTGCGTGCGTGCGTGTGTGACAATTTCACCACTCAAGTGACTCACCGTAGGCGTGTGTGTGTGCGAGCGTGCGTGAGTGAACGGGCACACACGCACTGGACACGCGTGTGCCTGACCATACCGGCCTGTTTTCATTTTTGGTTAGATATCTAACCAATCCAATCTAACAGGCCGGTTCACTCACGCGTGAACTTACACAGCTAACTTACACAGCAAAGCTTAGCTTTACTTCTAACTTAACACAACAACAAAAAAACGTCTAGTAGCACAGACAATATATATGATCAATACTTACACTTTATTGATTCAGTATATCCAGTAAAGTATCCAGTAAAGTTAGC
>JBBPCS010004626.1:0-11159 GCA_037974645.1 Hollardia meadi | reverse complement strand
AAATTCTATTTTTATCCTATTTGTTTATTTTTTTATCTTTTATAGTATTGTATTGTATATTGTATGTATGTATGTATGTGTGTGTGTGTGTGTGTGTGTGTGTGTGTGTGTGTGTGTGTGTGTGTGTATGTATGTATGTATGTATGTATGTGTGTGTGTGTGTGTGTGTGTGTGTGGCATATAATGTATTCATCAGTTCTAATCTGTCTTTACTAACTTACATCGCTCACATAATTTTTGGGTGATGTCGCAGCTGAAAGGGTCATATGTCAGTCAAATAATAGCTTGCATATAAATTCTCAGATATTTTTGTGGTACATCATGTTTGATCAGCATGTGATGACATGCTGATGGCCTGTATGTGTTTGCTCCAACATGTACAAACAGCTCCTTGTTTTCCCTTCATACCTCCTTGTTTTAGGTAAAAACAAGACACGCAATCAAACCACGGGTTTATATCAACCGATTAACCACCAAGCTGGTGATGTCACTTCCTTCTTCAGGACACGCATCGTGACAGTTTGCGCCAGGATGAGGAGAGATCGTGGACTGGCACTGCTCTTGCTGCTGTCTGCAGTTGTAGAGTCCAACAGTAAGTTAAAAGGCATTATCTTACAAAAACAGACATGACAGAGAGTTTTGGTTTTATATGCCCAAGTTTGAAGGGCCGGCCTCTGGAAAATCCAGAACTCACTGTGAACAATGTTAATTTGATCTACGTTCTACAGAAGGAATAGATGTCTTTTGACTAGATACCGTTTTAAAGTAGGAGAGAAAAAAATTGCATGGAATTTGGGTGACGCAGCCCTTTAACATATTGTTTAAATCAGCTTTTCTGAACCAGGGCCCAGTGGTGGGTCTCTGAGGATCAGTGCAGTGGCACTGCAAAGCTAGATTATTGTTTTTATTATTATTTATTTGTTTGTAATTTACAACAATGGCTATTTTTATATCTAAAGGTGTTCAAGAATTCACATAAATAAAAAAAGTCAAATTAGAATGCATAATTTCAGTGTTCTGCCACTACTAGCTGACGTCTGACACAGCTAGTTAACGTTCCCTCGGATGCAGTGACACAAAAAGGTTATTTAAAAGAAAAAGTGATGTGGGGGACAACAACCCTCCGCCAGTAAAAGCTCCAAAACGTGTGGTGAGGAAATATGACCCTGACTACAATACATGCGGATTCATAATGGCAGAATGGTGAAAACACATTGGGTTGAATGTGGTGAAATCTTGTCACAGCCCAATTTTTTTTTTTTTTCAATTTTTGGGTCATGTAATAACAGAAATGGGCCTTAAGTTACAAAAGGTTGAGAACCCCTGGTATTAAATCATTGTCTTACGAAGCCATTTTTTTTATTAATTGGAAATTAGGAGCTGATGCTTGTTTGTCATGGTTGCCAGGCACGTCTCCACCGGGGAAACCAGTCCTGCTCGGCTGCCGGTCCCCTGAGAAAGAGACGTTTACCTGCTGGTGGGAGCCAGGCTCCGACGGAGGGCTGCCGACCACGCATCGCCTCTATTACGAGAGAGAAAGGTCAGTCGAATCTCCAGGTTTTATTTTTCATTTTAAATGAATTCTCATTTCTCGCTAACATGCAACAAAGGCTCACTGTAGATTGTATACTGTATATCTCAAAACTAGGCCACAAGATGCCCCTTTAAGTTTATCACCCTCACTAAAAGCAAGTGAAATGGTAATAATAATAATAATAGAGCAAAATTCAGTAAAGCTGTCGTTCAGTTGTCAGTGTGGTGTCATAAACAGGTAGGTGGAAAACTACCAGCCACCTTGTTCACGCAATTGTACTTCGTCACCTGAACACAAATCTTTGTTGCTGTGCAAGTAAACCTGCAGACTTCAAATGCTTTACCTGTGTGACCCTCACTCGCCCTGACCTGAGGGCAAAATGCCAATCCTGATAGTTTCAGACCTTTCAAGGTTCTCTTCCATCTCAGGCTCATAACACTTGTCAGAAGATCTTATTACTCAGTTTTTTTTTTTTTAGAAAATGGCATTTTGGATCATGTTGCAGGGGTCAGTATGGAAACTATATGGACATCACACCTGACTAATATCTGATTATCAGTCGAACCCTATACTTTGTCTATTGAGTGCAAACATGTATTTACTTTACACAGCACAGTTTTACAGTGCTGACCTTGTTGTAAACATACGGGAGCAGAACTAGCAGTGTTCACTCATATCTGGTTAGTAAAGGTCTTGTTTTGTCTGCATACAGATTGGAGGGAGTGTATGAGTGTCCAGACTATCAGTCAGCAGGGAGGAACTCCTGTTTCTTTGACAAGAACCACACCTCCATCTGGGTCGACTACTACCTGACAGTGGTGGCCTCTAATGCCTTCGGAAATGCTACTTCAGACCTCTTTAAGATGTACGTGATGGAAATCGGTAAGTTGTGTGCGAGAGCGTTACTGAGTATGTTCTTATTCCTATTCACTGATACAGATGCGCCCCCTATTCGTAATAGGCAGACTCTAAAAACCTCTAAAATAAAAGTAAAAATAAAGATATAAACATCAACACAATAGGGCTGCAATTGGTACAATTAATCTGCCAATTATTGTCACGATAAATTGTTTAGCCTATAAAATGTCAAAAAATTCTGAAAAATACCGCAATTTATATATTTCATATTTATATACATTATATTTCTATATTGCAATTTCCCAGAGCCGAAAGTGACGTCTTCAGATTGCTTGTTTTGTTCAACCAACAGTCCTAAACCCAAAGACTCATTTACTACCATAAATGACACAGAGAAGCAGCAAATCCTCACATTTAAGAAGCCGGAACCAGCGAATGTTTGACATTTTTGCTTGAAAAATTACTTTAATGATTTATAGAATATTAAAATATTTGGCAACTAATTTTCTTTCGGTCAACTAATTGATCGAAAGAAAGTTTTAATTGAATTATTTAATTGACTAATCATTGCAGCTGTACAACATAATGTGCCCTTAAATAGAGACAAGTAAGGCGAGTATGAAAAACAAAATGCAGAATAACAAAGACGGTTACTGACAGAGAATTTCAGTTAACTTCTGTATTTTAAAAAGATCCTCTGAAGCGCTTTAAAAGATTTTCCCCTGTCAGACAAATATTTAGAATAAAATTCCTGTGGGTTTGATTGTGCACTGTTATACTTACTGTACAATGCCCGTAAAAAGTAGTTAGACTTAATGGATTATTGTTTTACACCATTGAACAACACTGGCTATAATGAGGATTTTTCCACACTGATCAAATGTTAATCAAAATGTTTTTATTCAAAGTGAGAACAAATCACAAAGTAACTATGAATAGTTTAATCTGCCTATAGCTCAGCAGTGTTAGACACTATGTCAGACTAGGTGTGATACACTTTGAACTATTGACGATACAAAATCTGTGCATTCATAGGAGTAGGAGTTAACACAGCAGAAAATAATCTGTATTGATTGGCACAGTTTTATTGGCCGTGCAGCGCTCTGGAGTTTAGTAAGGAAGTAGTGGAAAACTACTGAGGGACAGACACGAGGCACAAATGTAAATCTGAACAGAATGAGGCAGAACTGGTTTAGGCCTGGTGTAAAACTGGTCTTTAGTCTCAGATCATATATCTATATCTTTTCTTTTGTTTAGCAGTTTCGTATGTGATCTCCATGCACTGTACTAATTTGGAACGGAGTCCAGTCATGTGTAAGAAAATAGTAACTGCATTAGATTTTATTCCAGTGATCTAAACTGACTTTATATTAATTATTTAAAAAACATTTTTAGTAAAGTTAAGTATTTTCTATGTTTTTGTGGCCTTTTATAACCCTCTAAAGACATTTTGGTGCCACGAGCCCCTATGGGTGAGACTATGCACAGATGCACATTGCCTTGGTTGCTGGGGATCCTCTCAGAGATCATGTTTTTTTTTAGCCAAGCTAGCAGCACGGCTGGTTAGTCAGTTCACCACTTTGGTCCCGACTAAAATGTTTCAACAACTATTGCATGGATTGACGTTACATTAAATTGATGATCCCAAGATCTGAATCCCAATGACTTTGGTGACTCCTGGTCTTTCCTCTTGCACCACAGGCTAGTATTTAATCATCAACTTGAATATGTCAACAAATATTTGATGGATTGCTATAAAATTTGATCGACAATTGTGACCCTTCTCATCTCAGGAATTGTAATAACTTTGGCGATCCCCTGACCTTTTAATCTAACACCATCTTTAGGTCAAAAATTTAATTTGTCAAATACTTTGGTTTATGACCAGACACCCACAAAACTCATGAATTTACCATCAGCCTCAGCAATACTTTCTATTTAGTGCTAATTAGCCAATGTTAGCATGCTAATTGTCTTAACAAAGATGGTGCACATGGTGACTGCTAAACACCCGTATGATAGCATTGTAATTGGGAGCATATTAGCATGTTTACGTTAGCATTCAGGGCAAAGTACAGCCTCACTGAAGCACTGCTGTAGTGCGGCTGTAGACTCCGAGTGTTGTTCTGTCTGTGCTCGACAGTGAAGCCAAACGCTCCTGAAAACGTAACGCTGCGGGTGGAGGAGAGAGAGGACAGCCCATATCTTCATATCAGATGGGAGCGCCCCTATAACACAGACACCAAGTCCGGCTGGGTTACCATCAAATATGAGCTGAGAGTCAAACAAGAAAAGAACAATAAGTGGAAGGTGAGTTTTAAATTGAAATTCTCAAGACGTTGAAATAATTTGCACATAAACACTATCTTCCACTGTGGGGTCAGCAAGAATTGCAGCATTGTTTTTACCCTTTTCTTTTCCCAAAACAAAATTTCTGTACAAAATGCAATGGTTGCCTTATCACTCTCAAATTGATTGACAGATTTTTACTACAGGGGCCTACACTAGACAATAGTTAACTCCATGTTAGAAATATTTTTTCTGATTCTGTCACAAGTACAATATTAAAATAACTATAAAAAAAACAACCCCCAACTCATTTATATATTTGAAAGAACTGAAGAAGGGATTTGGAACTTTCTGAGGCTGTTTTAGAGCAGCTGCAGCAGGGAGAGAAAACTTGATTTGGTGTGATTTGCAGCCATCCAAACAGGAAGGAACTACCTATAACTTCACTTGAGGTCAGGTAAACATTCAAGTTGTTACGTAACCAGCCAGTTTAGGGCAATAAAAAGACTGCCTCCAGGAATGTCAACACAAGTTTTAACTGCTTTGACCCAATTCCATACTGTACACTAACACCATACAGTAGTATACAGACATTTCTTCGTATATGTTTTGCAGTTAGTATACAATAAATCAGTGTACTGTCATTGATACATCAATTCAGGTAAAACAAATGTATGTGCAGCACTTGTTTGACCCACGTGATAAAAAAAACCTGGGTGCTAGGTGGACGTTTTTTATATTTGTTTTACTGTAGGAGTACATGTCAGGAACACAAACCCATTTTAGCCTGTACAGCATCAGTCCTGGGGTGGTGTACACGGTCCAGGTGCGCTGTAGACTAGACCATGGCACCTGGAGTGAGTGGAGCAACACTACCTACGTGAAGGTCCCTAACTGTAAGTCTCAGAAGCTCTTTTCTCCATCTTTGGCTATAGGTGCCAACTGTTACAAGTTGTAATAAAAAGTGAAAAATGCTTCTTTTTTTTAAAATTTATTTAGATCTTCAGAATGAGAAACCGTTTTGGTTATTGGTGTCCACCCTCTCTGCAATTCCATTTATAGCAGCAGTGTGCATCTTGGTCATGAAGAGGAACTAGTATGCATCTCCTGCACAAAATATACTTTTTATATAAAGTACAGTATATAAAAGTCAGGATTTGACTCATGACTCATTTTCTTTTGTCCCCCAGTGTGAAACAGTGCATTCTGCCCCCAGTTCCTGGTCCAAAGATAAGAGGAGTTGATTGTCAATGTCTCAAGGTACGACTGCATCTGCATTGTATTTCCAACATATCTTAAAAGTTGCTTTGGACTGGTCTGGACTTGACTGAAATGGTGAAGTCATAATGTACTGAAATTAACCCCCATCTAATCCTTCCAGAGCGGGCGATCTGAAGACGTCAACAATGCCCTTATTATCAACCAGAACTTTCCTCTTATGGTGGCCTGGAAGGACCAGATGGAGGAGTACCTAATTGTGACAGAGAATGACAATGGGCTTCAGCCAGATCCCTCAAATTCTCAAAGGAGGAAGAAAAGCTTGATTATTCCTGCTGGCTTCAACTTAGAATCGGAGATCCAATGTAAAGAGTCAACGCACATCCAAAATGAATGTGAGAAGGCTGGGAAGACAATAGATGAAATTGATAACTTTGTAAAGAGCAACAAGTTTCTCTCAGGGGAGAGTTTATCCAATACAGAGCCATCCCAGCTGCCTACTGAGAAACAGGAGTGCCCTAGTATAAACTTTGTAAACATGGAAACAACAGATCAGAATCCCTCAAATCCTGAAAACAATCTCAAACCCTTCACAAACAATGGTTATGTGGATATTCGGACACATGTGGAAAACATGCAGGAGGCGGATGTACAAGAGGTGGACTACAGCAGAGGGAAAATGTTGAACAGTGACAATACTCTCAACCTGGAGAAAATATTCCGCCCGCTTAACAGCTCTGGCTACATGGATGTTCAGAGACAAGAGGAGAACATATCAGAGGACTACAGCAGGGTGAAAGAAGTGAAGTGTGACAGTATGGTCTTTCTGCAGAAGCAGAATGTGTCAGTTTACACTTCCTGTAAAGAGAAAGGTAACCACTACACAGACTGTGCCCTTCAGAAGACAGGAAATCCTCATGTGACTGGACCCATTAAAGTGGGAATATGCACAGAACTCATCGATAGCGGATATGTAGATACTATCCCTGAACCACCTTTAATGTAAAGTCTTGTTTTATGTGCAATGTCCAAATGCAAATGACAGATGTCCCTGGTGATTTATTGTTCAGAGTTAAAGAAAAAGGCTGGACATATTCTATAGTTTTGTCAAATATTATATTTATGATTTCCATATTCATTGGCACACAGATTGGTGGTCGCCAGAGGTTGAATCTTACCGAATTTGGTGATCCCCTGAACTTTCCTCTAGCTCCACCAGAACTCGAAATTTGGTTCAGAGTGAAATATCTTGACAGCTACTGAATGCATTGTGAAATTCTCTACATCCTGTATATTCAAGGTCCCTAGAAAATAAATGTAATAACTTAAGTGATCCCGACTTTCCATCTAGTGCCATAATCCTTCTAAAATTTCAGTTTGTCCACTACTTAGGTATATGACCAAATACCTGCAAAACTAATGACATTCGTATCAGCCTCAGCTTTACTTTGTGTTAAGTACTATCAAATGTTTGCATACTGGACTATATGTTGAACATGATAAACATACCTGCTAAACATTAACCAAAACACATTTTGTTTAACTCAATGTGGGCCTAAGTACAGCCTCACAGAGCAAAAGTCTTGTTGGACAACAGTGGAGCTCCAAGGCACAGAGGAATACGATATATCAAGCCTTGGCTGTTAGTGGGTCAATTTTTCTTTTGATTTTGGTCTTTTCACAGGATTTGCTGAGAAAAATATCACTAGACACATCCAAGAGTACTTGAAATGATTACATAATGGATTTGCAATCTATTTTTTTCACCTCAGGCCAAGGTAAATTAAATAATCATTGCAAAATGTAATGGCTATAGAATAATGAGACATCAGCATTTAGCTTGTTCCCTATAAACTCCACTTTCACAATGCAATTTCTTTTGCCAACAGGCACAAAATCTCCCAGGAAAATAAAGGCTGACTGGCACCATTTCTATATGATTTTGATTGCTGGTCTGAGGAAGACAAGAAGCGATCTGGTTGTCTTTGTGACAGCGATGCCAAAAATAATACCAGTTGGAGAGAAAGACTGCACATAAACATGTTACTAGTCTAATCAACCTAAACAGTTTTTTTATTTTGCAAGATTTTAACTCATTTGATACACTGAGTTCCATTCAAGGAGGATAGTTGTAAGATAATTCAGATGTGTTAACGCAGGTGACATCTAATGGTTTAGTATCTTTTGTGTCATAGAACCAAAAGATAGACAGCATTTTAAAATGTTTGATGTTTCACATTTTAAGCAGTGTCTAGTCTTGAATGGCGCTTTCATAGTGCAGTTTAAAGTAATTTTTGATGCTTCAGCTTAAGGACAGAAGCTTGAAGAGTAAAGAGCAAACTTTTTTTGTTTGTTTATGGTTTATATGTTAAAATATGGTTCTTTTCTTTAACCCAAAATAAACACAATGTTAGAGTAAATTGAACATTTCAGATACCAAAATATTTTCCAAGATTCTTTTATCAGATCAAAATTCTGTTATTTACTGTAATATCTAGTCACGAATGTTGATCATTCAAAATTACAAAAAAATACAATACTTTTCCTTTTTTGTTATGTTTACTTATACAGAAAGTGGTTGGATTTTAGATGAATAGTTTTGAAGATTCTCCCACTCTGTCTGTGATTCTGAGATACCACAGGGGAGTGTACTTGGTCCACTACTGTTGCTCTTGTATATTAATGATCCACACTCACTCACAGTAAACACTGCATCCTCTATGCAAAGGACACTTAAAACTTGATACTTGAAGACAATTAATCAACTTCAAACTCTCCTCTGATTTTAACACTCAACAACTGAAAAATTGATCAATGCATTTAAAAAATAATGTATTGTTTGTATTTTCAAACTCATTTTTTCTAAGAAAATTTAAACTATGAATATAAACCTTGACAATAAACTCTTTAAATTTCTTTTTCTTTTAGATTTAAAAAAGGCTGAATCAAAAAAATATATCTTTAAAACATTAGGCCTTTCCTCTTGCATTTCTTCCTATTTCAGTTTGATCTCTCACTACCACAGAATTCACAGAATTTATTGAACCATTTTTAGTAGAGCATTTAAAAGATTAGTTTGACATTTTGGGAAAAATGCTCATTTACTTTCTGAAGAATTAGATGAGAAAATTGATACCCATCACACTTCTGTACAGTAAAGTAAGGCTACAGCCAGTAGCTGGTTAGCTTTGCTTAGCACAAACACTGGAAAGCAGCTCTTGACTGTAGACTTATATTTAACAGACAGATATGAATGGCATCATCCTCTCATCCACTAGAAAGCAAATGAGGATATTTCCCATGTCGTACTATTGCTGTAAGATTCATATGCAAGTTAAGACTGTGTACAGACTTTCTGATTCTACAGCAGACATTTTGAATCAGCAGGAAGTTAGAGTTTCATTACATTAATATATCCGGACTCTGGAACTGACAATAATAAATGGAAAGCAGTCTTAATTAATGTTGCTAGTTAGTCTTGTGCTTTTACTGTTGTAACATGTCAAGTATGTGCCATGAAACTGCCTGTTATCTTCCTAACAACCCTCCTCCCTGTAGAATTGTACCAAGACATAAGTCAGCAAGACATCAGCATGCTGTCCGTTTGACCACATCCGACATTACACCAACTTTCAGCAACGGAAATGTACTGTGCATATTAGAAATTAGTATTTCAAAATAATAACTGCAACTGCAAGTCTTCACAGGTGATAATCCCAAATCTTTTTCACCTTTACAATATTCACATTAGTCAACTGAAATCTAAATTCTGGCCATCTGAATTTTGTCATTTAGTGCTTCTTTCAATAAGTCACCACACCAAGAACTTCAGATTATTGTAATTTGTCCTATCATTATACCATTTTATACTTGTAGTTAAACAGAAAACTCACTGAACAAAATTTCAAGTTAACAGTAATGTCTTAACATTATTTAGCCGTTTTTCCTCTTTAAAAAATCACATACTACAATTTACACCTAATGACAGGTAGTACAATTTACAATGTGTTGTACTTTGATAGGCAAATTTAAAAAAACAAACAAACACAGACTCTACCATATAGTGCAATCAACATAAAAAACCAAAGTTCTGACTTGTCCTGCAAAAAATAATTTCATTTTTCATGCAAAAAAGAGCAGATCCTAATTTTAACTCTAAAATGAACCTAGGTGTGTCATAGGGGCCAAGGGGTTTAAGACTGTGTTCAAATAAGAGTCAATAATATTAACAGCTTGTGAAATTCTATTCATAATTAATTCAAAAGTCTCCTGTAGTGTAAAAAATGTGTAAAAAGTATTTGCAGTTGTAGAATTTCTGAAAACATTAAGGTTACACAAATATTGAGAAATAATAAGCGCTTTTGTAAACACCGAGTACAAACGCGAAGAAAAAAAAAAACGGCATGTGAAACTCCGTGCTCACAGCTCTACATTTCTTCTTACATTTTCAGCTCAGTTCCCACACTGTGAGTAACCCAAAAATCCAAATGTGTGTGGATATGGAACTACCAGTGTCATGAAGTGTGAGAATTTAAGTGCATAGTTTTTCGACAACCATAAATCTTTTCTACATTCAAAAACGTGAATTTATCATGGGGATTTGTCCCAGTTTTACAAATGGTGATATACGGCCATCATTTCACAAGCTTAAAATCTTATTGGCCCTCATTTGTACCCATATAAGACACTGACCATGTAATTACAACACCCGCAGATTGATTGTGGCTGGGGACCTTTGTTGCATCTCATCTTTCCTCTCTCTCCCTTCATTTCGTGTCATGTCTCTAATGCCCCTGTCACATTAAAGCAAAAATGGCTGAAATATACTGAACCTAACTGAGAAGAGGAAAAAAAAGCACCATAATGGCTCCAAGTCAAAAACAAAGTGTCAAAACATCAGCGATAATGTCTTAGTACTGTATAACTGGTAAATATTTGTCAGACATTCAGTAAATAAGCCCCTGCACATCCTCTAGGCATGTTCATGGAGAACATGGTTGAAAATTCATATTCTGGGATTTCTACAAATGACTGGTTTGGTCCTAGTAAGTGAATGGTTGACTTTGTCTAGTCAATAACCCACATACAGTTAGGTCCATAAGTATTTGGACAGTAACAATTTTTGTAATTTTGCCTCTGTTTTTGAAATGAAATCATCAGATTGTGGTTGAAGTGTAGACTTGCAGCTTTAATTCAAGGGGTTGAACAGAAATATCGCATTAACCATTTAGGAATTACAGCCATTTTTATGCATAGTCCC
>JBBPCS010004625.1:0-11160 GCA_037974645.1 Hollardia meadi | reverse complement strand
ACACACACACACACACACACACACACACACACACACACACACACACACACACACACACACACACACACACCACACCACACCACACCACACCACACCAGACTTCCTCATCTGGTTGATCAGGATTACAGGAAGAAGAAGGGAGAAGAAGAAAAGAGACAGGAGCTAAATACCCCCTGGTGTTCACAAGGCTCACAGAAGGAATTTGGAGCTTGTTTAGCAACCACAAAGATGATTAAAAGCTTTAAAAGCACAACTTTCGCTGAACTCAGAGTTCAATTTAACAAGATGTCATTACTAAAATATCCGTTTTTTTTGTGTAATACATGACCACAATGCTTTTCACCTGACTTCAAAGCGTGGGACACAAAAGCAAGAGAAAGCCCTGCGTCCCCAAATGTGAACAACGGCACCGTTTCCACGGCGCTTAATAGATTCCCTGTGCACCTAGTTTGGAACATAAAGCAGGGGGTGAATAAAGGACCTAATCCTGTTTCATAAACATCATTCATAAATGTGCAGAAAGAAGTGTTTCCTGCAACAAATGGAATGGAATTTTTTTTCACCTCCCCGGCTCCAAAGTGATTTACTTCATTAAAATCTCTTCAAGTAATTGCAGCTCATCTATGGCAGAGTAAATATTCAATTAAAAGTGCCTTTCTGATAAGTGCGATTCCTTCAATCCATTGTGCATAGCATTGCATGTCTCCTCGTCATTAATTAAAATTTCTCTTTGGAGGTCAATTAAATTTGCTTTAACTATTCATTAGCACCGATGCAGGGCAGCACAGAAATCTATTAAAAGAGGAGTTCATCTCCCCTATGCACTTTTCATGTGTGTGGGAGGGTTAATCTCTCCCTTTGCTTTCCTCCTGGGCAGAAAGTGGGCCTAAGCTCTGTCTGTGTGGAGGGGGCGAGCCGAAACAGAGGCTCTTTACTGGCCTCTGTAGCGTGTTTGGCCAAGGCTGACTGGCTGCCAAACAGCCAGAGACAAGAGCGGGGATGAATCAGCACTGACAAGGTGAAGCCGGCTTCGTGTTCGCCGGCTGACAGCTCAGGTGCTCAGAGAGATGGAGACACTACAGATTACATTTAGGCCACTGCAGAGAGAGAGAGGGTAAGGGGAAGAGAGGGGGAGATAAGAGAGAAAGAAGGAGTCCAAAATGGCTTTTGGACTCTGGAAACTTTTCTCACGGATTAAGTTGGACTAGTTGGTTGGTGCGGGGGGATCATGCGTGCTGTGATTGGGTGGTGGTCTTTAAAGTTTAGCCAAAGAGAAACAATGAATAAATGAATAACAATAGTATCTGAGTAGATGTTTTGGGAATTATATAATAACTTGTGCTATATATTGTAACATTGTAAATACATACACTATATGTCATGGTTTGGGGTTATAGTTTAGTTGTGTCCTGTTTTATTTTGAAGGTGTCATGTTTTGTTTTACACTTCCTGCCACTGTGTTTTTCTCGCCCTTGTGATTGCTCTGATTAGTTTCACCTGTTCCTTCGGGGTCCTGTCCCTCACAGGTGTATTTAGTCTTTGCGGACCCCTCCCTCAGTTTGCCAGTTCTTCTTGTGTGTCTAGCATTAGTTAACTAGTTAACACTAGTTAAATGTGTGGTCACACATCACTAGTTAATTATTTAACACTAGTTAAATGTGTGGAAATACAAGTGTAGATTAATGTGTGCTGTGGGGCATGCAAGTATCTGGAGATGCCAGGAGATACACATCTGTATGTTATATTTACTTTAAGGGAGAGGCTACTTACACTCAGGTTTCTGTAGCCAACAATGCACCAAGGGGTGGAAATAGCCAATGTGGCTATTAGCACCCGGGTCAGAATCTAACCGAGTAATTTTAGCGCCCAAACCTAACCAAACTATCACTGCAACCTGAAAATCAATTAAGTCTAACAGAAATAAAGACCAGCTTTTGGCTTCATGCTGGTTTCAAGCCCCAGTCTCCTGTATGACGGACCCACTCATCCACCACAATTTTACCCATAAGCCTTTCCCAACTGCCAACATCTACACTCATGTTCATAGCACAGTTGGGTGGGGCGACAAGTACTTGTTAGTAGGGCGGGGCTAGGTGGAACACTGTTATGAAAAAAAAAAAACATTTTGTGGAGATGAGGGGTGGGGTAAGGGGGCTGAGTGCAGCTCAAGAGCTGCAGTTTTCCTTTATATTATTTTTGTTAGGCTGGGTATTATATACGTACAATACCATACCTGTACCCTTAAAGTGACAACAATAAATTTGATTCCTTTTCTTTTTTTTTAATGTGGCATCTCATTGAACTGCCAATTCTGTACATAGCTGCTAGCTGTAGCTGTGGTAGTAGGCCAATCACACGGTGCATTAAGTGGCTATGAGCAACATCATACAAAAAGTCCTTTTTTATCTAGGTCTGACTGCTAAAATGATCTAATGCCTTGTTTGACTGGGGAAGTTTCGATACCTTAAAGGTATCGAGCACCGATACGCAGCCCTATAGAGTGATGACACTGAGCATCAGTGTTTGAGATGCTGCCTGAAATAACACATTGTACTGCTCTTTTTACTCCCCTCTGCTTCCCTCTGATTCTATCTGAACAGCAATAAAATTGTGCCGCAGTGAATGATGTCCTTACTCCGGACACACTGCAGGGTAGCTGCTCTCAAAGTGGAGCCCTTGAGGCAGCAGCAGGGGAGCCCTTGCAAAGAGAGGAATTGCTGAATTTAATTTTCATTTCAAGTAGAAATTATACAGGTGAGAAAATATACAAGGGACTATTCTAACCACGGGTTTCCTGACCAGTTCTCTTACATTCTCGGAGTGTAGACGGAGCTCCAATTTGATTCTAAATGACTGCTCTGATAAGAAGCACAAAGAATCCAGGAAGGTCTATTTCTGGATCTGTTGGATGAAGACATCTACTGTATCATAGGTGGTACACTGCAATATATCCTACTGTATATGCTCTATCATTGCCCCCGGGCTAATCCTGCACTCACTGCTGGCATGTAAGCATAAACTAATCATAACATCAATCTCACCATGCAACTGTGCGCTTTTGAAAGCAGCCCATCTGTGAAGGCTTCCCAATTAGCTGCTGTCATATGGCACAGGATGGCACACATTTCTGATACACACTGTCCTTGGTGCACGACTGTACAGGAGAAAATAATCAACAATATGCTCGACTAATCCGCCGCTAGGCTGCAGAATTTCATCTGTAAAGCCCACAATATAATGTTAAGGTTTTTCTTGAACCAGAACACAAGCATTGTGCATCTCTGAATAGGTGAATTGTTCTGATTTTTTATCTCCAGGAGAGTGTTCCTTGGACAAATGGCTCGCATTGTCTGCCAACACAAACGGCAAGTCAGGAGCATCGATCAGGGACGCGCACCTTATCAAACTACAATAACACTAAAACAACAGCCAACACAATGGCGATTAGCACCAGAGCAGGGTAGTGCAATATCTTAGAGATGCAAGCTGCAACAGCCCCAGCATCCATCAAGCTGACAGCGGAGAACGAGCGCGTTTGCATTTGTGTGTCTTTACCTTGCGTCCACCTGTGTTCAGCTTTATAGGCGTGAGGAAAGGGTCAAAGATCATGTGGCTGGTCTCGATGTTGACTGGCGACTGCCTCTTCCCCACCGAGCACAGGTTCCAGGCGGAGTTCACCAGCCCCCAGAAGGACGGCACTGCAACACAAAAGAGAGAGCGGGCGTTCATAAGGGCGACCATCTGCACTGACGAGATAGGAGCCCGTTCCACCGAGAGGTCACACGGTTTGTGACCTGTTTTTTTTTTTTTTATTCATACCTGCCGGACTCACAGTGGGAGAAATGTATTTAGCAGGGTTGAACTGATGGGGGCTCTTGATAGCCTGTAGCAGTACTGTGGGATTGAACCTGCCCAGAGCTCCTCAGCTATATTTGTTGAAATGAAGTAATCTTTTTCAAATGTTAAAATTTGCAATGATTTCTGGCATGATTGAACTCCTGTTGTATCAGTAGAATCATTGGCATAACTCATCTTCTTTTTCTGATCAGTGTTTTTATTGTTTTGAAACTAGAACTGAAACTAGAACTGGAACACGGGTCAGTAGAATACATTTGGTAAGATATGTGTATGTTCCTAAAACATACTATTACTCACACCTTGTGCAGGGGAAGTAATGTGAACACAAATCAATATATGCAGAGACACATGCACATACATACTGAATATGCAACACACATACAGTATACCTGGCACACATACTCACGTGCCAATTGAAAGTAAAGAAAAGTGCAAATAAACACATGAAGTCCTTTAAGCACATAAAAGAATACATATTACAGAAAACAAGATACTTCCACTTGATACTCCACCCTCCCCAACTCCTATCCCTATTTCACCATTTGTTACTTTTCATGTATTCATTCAGCCTTTGCTCAGCCTGGCTCATAGAGAGCAGTTCACTCTCTTTTGCATGAGCCCTCTTTGTACACAAGACAATAAAAGCACAAATCTAAACATTAAGAGAAACTTCAATACAGACTCCCACATGTAAGTAAAAAGGATTTTACTAGTTCAAAAAACTTGAAACTATTATGAGGAATATGATGACTTTTGAGGTACTGGCCCTCTTATGATTGGTCACGATCGAGGCGATCACACCCTCCTTTAACTTTGATGGACAGCTTCTGTAAACTGAACAACAGGCAGACACTTTGGCCAGAGGCTTGATACTTCAAACAACTGAGTCCTGACTGCATCTGTCATTTTTCCGGCCTACTTCAGATGAAACCAGGAAAATAGTTATATGGAAGCAAGGAGTTTAATTTTACTGTTTGATTTGACTGAGTTACGTTGGGCAGCGCTTCACTGTCCAACTTTTATGACTTTCTCCACTGACTGATCTTGGTGAAAGTGAATCATATTTTATTGAAAAAATATTTCCTCTGATGTCGTCTGGCTGCTCTGCCTGAACTCTCAGTGATTCATATTGTTTACAGAAGCTGTCAATCAAGGTTCAAGGGTGGTGTGATTGCTTTGAAATCTTAAGAGGGACAGTGCCTCCCTTGGTTTCTGCCCCCAAACTGTCAAAAGTCAGCTTGATTTGCGCGAGCAGAACTCAACTTAAGCCAGGCTTAGACTACAGGACTGGGCTGATTTAACCCCGAATTTGCTCCTCCCGACAATCGGAGGAGAAATCTGCTCTGGGACCTTAGCCGGTATCGATGCTCGGCCCAGATTATCTGGTAATGTGAGCGATTTACAGATCAGTCTTAAACCTTCCGAACTGCTCGCAGACTCATCGGAGCTGCCCCGATTTATGTAGGATTTAAAATCAGGATGATGTATCAGTACTTTCCAAGCTGAACCACACTAGCCAATGAGAGACACATCAGCTGACTGTGCTGCCATCCATTAAATGTGTCCGTTTTTACTGTTGAAGCTTGTTGAGTCGGAGCTAATTTCAGCTGCTTTATAAATGAAAACACAAAATAACAATTAAAAAATTGATGTAGTGCAAGCAAATTTTAAACACTTCTTCAACTTCTTTTTTATAGGCGTAAGAAATGTAAGGGAGGAAATAAACAATAAAGAGATAATAAATAAAGACAATAAAGAATAATAATAGACAATAATAAATAATAAAGACAAAGGGTACAAGCCACAACTTATTCAATTGTAAAATCAACAAGTGGTTTCAGTTAAAGTGGACCTCAAGCAATTTTGTATGGCACTTTCATGAAGACGGGACGCTCAAGAGGCAGATCTGAGGAAGAATGATTAAAAAAAGCATCAAAGGTTAAAAAAAAATTCTGACTTTTACTCCCAAATTAAAACATTAAATCCTACATTTCCCAAAATTAAACTAAGTAGGGACATTTGTTAAACAACATTGTTCAAACATCATGTCCCAAGATTCAAATGCAGACTTCCTGTTTTTAACGTTTGTCTCAGAAAACCAAGCCTGTTTCACCCTGGTGACCTCACTATGACATCATTAGAGGATATTAGAGTGACACTTTAAGGGTTCCTTAAATCATCACTTTAAAATCCCTAGAAATATAATATATAGCTAATCGAACTACATGATATCCATTTAACCAAAGTTTGACTGACACCTAAATGGACTTTTTTATTTTTGACCGAAAACAAAACAAAACAAAAACACCAACAAAATGTATCGACAAGCTAAAAAGCATGTTCCAAACATTAGCATTAGCTAGATTAAGCTAACATCCCTTTCCTTGTATGCTCGTATTGTGCTACATCAGAAAGAAACAAAAAAAACACAACACTGAATGTAAATCTTTATCAATCCAGTGGAAAGATTCGGTCACCTTGAATACTTGCTAGCACTCATCCCTTGCCTATTTTTTGCAGCTACATCACTACAAGCCATTTAATTTTGAACGTTGTAGGCTTTCGTGTACCCATGTCATCCATCCCGAAGATACACTAGCATGGAGTAGTCTCAGTGTCATACTGCAGCAAAGAAATCTAATCTGCAGTGAATTTTAGCAATTTGGTCAAATCGCTCTGACTAGAGGAGATATTTCTGACATGAGAGAAGAGGAATCAGCCTATAATCAGCTAACACATGTAGTGTAAGACTGAGGGGACAGGATGGCACAGTGAGAGAATGTCAGCGCTGTGGGCGTGATAGGCATCTCAGCCAGTCATTTTATTATGTAAGACTTGGCCACCGGGACCAAGAATTCAATTCCTTCAACGGGGTGGAAAGCAGAGGCTTATCACCATCAACTCTAACAAGAGGTTTTTAGCTGCACTATGTGCTGGAGCCTAAAGCGGCATTTCCCATTTAGGAATGCACAGAGATGAGTCACAGGGATTGTGCCGAGCAAATTCCACTGAGATTTCCAACAAAAGCCGAGATAATTTGAAAATATGCAAATTCATGATGAATCAGAGGGAAGCAGACACGTCACAGCGTGAATTCAAAGCCTCAGCAAGTCAACAAGTCCTGCAGGACTTGAGGCCAAAGAGTTTGTTTGTAAGCAATCAGGTGCTTGAGCTTGTCTGAGCCCAGAAGTGTGGTTTTAAATCTGCACTAATGGCTAAAATGTGTGTTGTGAAAGACGTGCTGTTTTCTGGACTTCTTTCCTGGGATGAGTCCCCAGATTTCAACAATTACTGTAACTGGTGAATACTGTTTTAATATTAGCAATAGGAACAACCTATAAGTCGTTATAAACCAGAATGATCATTCGAATTACTTAAAGAATTCTACATAATATATTTTGACACAGACTTTGCTGAAATGTGAAACTTTTTGGAGTATATTTAGTTTTGAACATCATGAAGGAAATGTGGAGTGACTGATAATCCACTCACAAGCTGGGCTCATCATGCTCTGGTAGAGTAGGTAAGCAGCTACAGTGTAAGCTGGGGCCTTTCATTGCTTATAAACACTTTCCCTGAACCTATTCTATTATTTGTCCAAAGTCACATCTCGCTGAGTGAAGGCAGCACCTTGATACAATGATTAAATCAAAATAATGTCTTTTCATGGTCACTGCAGAGGCAGAGTCAGAGGGTGAGGAAGGAAATCAGGACAGTGACTCAACGTTTCATTATTCTTGTTTTTTGTTTAGTGTTTTATGGATGTATTTAATCTATGATATTGTCTTATTTTATGTATAAATTTTTGATAGTGTTTTATTTATGTATTTTTGTATTTTATTTATCGCTGCTCGGGATGCTTCTGCTTTGCATTTGTTTGGGGTGTGATGCTGTCTTTTTCGCTGCATGTGGTGGTATGGGTCTGGCGGTTTGGGTGGGGGCTTAAGCCTTGGTGGGGTGCATGGATTTTGGGGTGTCTTGTTGTCCCTGTTGCTTTGATGGCAGTGTGCGCGGGGCCTGATGGCTCTTGGTGTCCTGGCATGGTTTCCTGTGCTGTTGCTCTCTTGTTGTTCTTTCTCAGTCTTCGGGTGCCCCTGTTGGTGTTCGGTGGGGTTGATTGTCGCTCGGATTGTTAGGCCTGGATCATCGTTTGTGGTGGAGAGGGTGGTGTTGCACGCGGGACGGGTACTGGGTGGAGGTGTTCTGGCTGGTGGTCCCTGGTGGGCTTCTGACCCTACTGTACTGTATGTATTTTTATTATTTGACAGTGTTTTATCCCTGTATTTTATTATTGATGGCATTTTATTTATGTCTTTTATTCAAGATAGCGCTCCCTCAGTTCCTCTGTTCCGAAGCTTTCTCCCTCAGTCACGTCAGGTAGAGTTTCATTGGCAATGGTGGTTGTTTAACAATGAAGACAACAACTCCCATGATTTTGGGCATATTTGAATATGGGTGAACATACACCCCCTCCCACTTATATATTATAATTACTGCCCTGCCCACGCTACTTCACTACATCATCAAACTACATCTTTCATTTTCATTGTTTTGATTGGGAGATCTCTGGTGGCAGTGACATACTGTACCTTTAATCCTTCACTAACTGAAAGCAGGCCAACTATAGATACAGAGTGACGACTGTGCTACAGACATAAGTTACGGCATACTGTGACAGATCTTAGTCACACAACACTGAGTCACACTGCAATAAAAAGCTTTGCTTTCTGTGAGCTGCCAACTACATTAACTTGACCACAAGCATAAAACTAAGTGGCCTCAAGTAATTTAAAGAGTATGGTTCAGACCTACTGTGTCACGAGATTACTTTTGTTGTGAACTGGCGCTATACAAATAAAATTTACTTGACTCAATGTTAGATGTCAAGCTGACTTTCAGAGCCCTCACGCACCAGGAGGCAAGCTGCCGCCATGTCAGCAGAGTGTGGCGGCAGCGTTGTCTGCCAGTCCAGTAGTAGCAGCAGTGGCAGCATGGGACTAGATGTGTGCTCTCAGGTCACTAACAAGACTCTTTCTCTGTTTCTGCCATTTGTACAGGAGCTTGATGAACTGTGGCAGGCCGGCCTCTCGAGCTCTGATGCACACGAAAGCCCTGACCAGCCAACTGCATTGTTTGACCGAGATGCAGAAAAGTCCCCGGTGGTTCTAGTGAGCTGTGTGTAACATAGCAGTGGCAGCTACAGCAAAAGCTACTTCATAATGTGAAGTTTCTTCGGGGGGCTCATGGGTTTACTACAGGAGCAGTAACAGGACAGTCCCTCTGATCACACAGTACAGGCACCCAATGTGACAATGTGAACTTTGGGCTCCCTTTCTACCTCACTAAAAGAACACATAACATCGGCACTGGGTGTAAATTGTGAGCTGCTGAGTCATCCAATCTAATCACAATTCAAAGGGATAGTAGGCTGAAGCACAACATTATTACTATTTATTCATTTGTACTCGATAATGTCTCATTTACTTTATGACTGGGTATGTTTTGCATTTTCATGTACTAGAAAAATTGCATACTCCCCTTGTAACACTGGGGCCAACATACACTTGGCATTTAAATAATTACATCCCATATATTGTTCTTTTTTTGGAAACTTTATCCTTTCTATTTTTTTAATATACCTTTTTTTTATTTCTAATTATTGCTCTTTAATGCACGCTGTCCTTTTCCACCTTGCATTTCATTGTGCATATTGCATGAGCATGTGACATATTTACTACACGTTGTTTGCCCCTCAGCTGTGATCTAATCACTATATATCACGACCTGGAGTCAGCTGTTGCTTTTTTTAAATGGTTACCAAGTACAGCAATATGAAAACTATAGACTCATTAGAATTTAAACAGTTTTTATGAACAAGTTCATGAAGCTTTGTTCCAAAGAAATAGTCCCTCCTGACTACCTGCATAGTGGAAGCCAGTTTGCTATGAGATGTACTAGAGACTGAAATACTGCCCAGCTTAATTTAACCTTTCCTTCCAGTTGCAGTCAACAGAAACCTTGTAACCCATATTATCAATCAAGTTTATTTGTAACATGTAATCATATAAGGCTTGTCCTCAGTACAGCAAATTGGCAAACATTGGCAAAACACAGTGGCACTGTGGCTGGGTGCTGTCCGCGATCAGCATCATCCAGTTCACCCAAATCTGCATGTACACATGAAGCATACACCCGCTACCCACCCAAACAAATTGTTTTCTCTGATTTAAAGACCCACACCAGCATGGCCTTTTAAATGATGTGGAGCTGATTTCTTCATTGTGGGTTGTACTGATGTACAAGTGTTTTCTTTAACAGTTTACTTTAATGACTGGAGAGGCTGCTTTCACTCATTTGAAATGTTTTCATGCGCCAAGTAATGTCACTGCGGCAAATATCATCGTGGGACATTAAAGCAGCAAAACTAAAAGCTGTAGTTATAAACTTGACAGGACAGAGGAAACAGAATTCAACTTTTAGCTTTTAAAATATTTTTTTAGACAGCTCAAGAATTATGAGGAGCACGACTATTCTGAAACAATTTTACTGTATGAACCTGGACTGTGTGTGTTAACTTTTGGATGTGCAGAAGAACACAGAACATTTATTAATATTAGATCTTGATCCTGTGTCAGACCTGCGTGTGACAACTGCGTGTAGCTTCTTTTTTTTTTTTTTTACTTGAGTTATCTCTGCAAGTAGTCTTTTAGGTTCAGCAACAGGTGATTTTTTCCCCCAGGAGATATACACTGGTCAGTCCATAGTTAGGCCCCCGAGGTCGAAGCTGATCTTAAACATTTGTATTTTGTAGCAGTTGTAACAGACAGAATGGTGAAATGTACTTGTAGCTGTGAATGTCTTACTGTGATGCCTAGCTACAAGCAAAGCAAGCTGGAGCTACTTACATGCAGAGTGATACAGAATTGTGTAAAGGACTTAGACGTCATTATTGTAGCCTATACGGATATTATACCAGGGCTAACAACCAATCAGATTGCTTGATTTGCTATCACTTTTATAAAATGGTTTTATAAAAGGCTCGCGAAAATCAGATCAAAATGTCAAACTAGACAGTGCGGCTAAAATATGAATCAATATTCTGTTACTGTTTGAAATGTTTTCAGGAAACATATTTTAGTGGGCTTTTTACAATATGAGAAAGATTAGGACCCGGCCACCATGTTGAAAACAGATGAGCCAAAACTAAGCTCCGCCCACTCGCAGTTAAATCAAATCAAATTTTATTTATATAGCGCCAATTCACAACAAAGTTATCTCATGACACTTAACATGTAGAGTAGG
>JBBPCS010004624.1:0-11161 GCA_037974645.1 Hollardia meadi | reverse complement strand
ACACACACACACACACACACACACACACACACACACACACACACACACACACACACACACACACACACACCGTCTCCCCTCCAAAATTAACTCTTCGCTCCCTTGAAAAGCAAAAGCAACACAAAGTCTGTTTTGTAAGTGATTGTTTCTTGTCTCTGTGTGCTCATGTGAAAACAGTGTTAGATCTTGTGTGTTTGTGCCAGCATGTGCTTGTATATTCTCTATGTTTGTGCTGTATTGATTGCTGCGAGGAAATGAGGGTGGATCAGTGTAAAGAAGGAAAGACAGAAGACAATACACAAACAACGAGAATGGCCAAAAGAATGAAAGAGACACGAAATGAGCCACATATCAATCTGAGACAGGAGGAGAGATTTATTTAAGCTCTCCGAATCCTCTTTCCTGTCTGATGATTGTATTCAATGTTTCCTTCCCCTCTTCTGAATTCTAAATGATCCATGTAGAAAATACTCCCCTCTTGTCAGAGTTCTCATCTGAGACAGAGGAAGGCAAGAAGGAGGCATGTTTAGCTTTTGGTTCTTGTTAGTGTTTTATAATACATTGTTGTGTGCGTGTCTCATTTGTACCCTGCAGAGCAATCACTTTGGACAATCAGCTGGTCGTCTTGGCAACCACGTCAGCGGACGCAGGACGTTACCATGTAGAGGCGGTGAACGAAATGACAGGAGAGAATGTGACAAGTCCCGCCGTCTACCTTAGTATCTCAGGTAAAAAGATTCTGCCTGTTTCCAAAAGCTAGGGGCGCAAGAGCAAACAGCCCTGCTAATTAACATGGTGTTCATTCTGCAAGTCAGAGTCAATTGAGTCTATACTGAATTAAACCATGCAGCATATTTAAATCTCACAAAGAAATGGAGTTTATTCCATTATCATATATTATTGATTGTTGTTTATAAGATTTTCAGACTGTCTGAGAAATTGTTACATGCTCATTATTTTATTTTATTTCACCTTTTGTAGGCTTTGGGGGGATTGATTGGGCTCTCTGTGTCAAATGAATCCAGTTTACTAAAAATATAACCAAAACCCACGGATTCAGTTGAAAACTGCACTATTTATTGAGCTGAGAAGGCAAAAGGCAGTTTGAGTGGCAGCCTAATTACTGTTGACACCCTGTAAATAAAACCTGAAAATGAGATGAGCAGCAGAGGATATCAAATGTTGATTAAATACGTATCTGATGCATTAGAAAAACAGATGTAGCCAACTCAATTTTACACTCATTATTTTTTGTAAGCCGCTTGTTTTAGATAGTGTAAATCCAGTCTCAGAAGCATTACTTTAAGAAGCTTAAACTATAGATAACAAATGAATGAAAGTTAAACTGGGAGATGCCAATAATTGAAATTGACATGACACAGCTAGATTGCTTCGTTAGTGAAGACTCACCTCTCGGATGCTCCTGTTGAAAATAATGCTGTCCAGTCATGGTGGTAGAGCCATGTTTATTTTGGACTTTTGACAAGTAACCTAAAAGTACCCAAAAATCAGAATCACTCACAGCTGGGATATTACCTGTCGCTTGACATTTGTTATTTAAACTGGCAAAGGAAAGAATCGCTGTCAGGCAAGAAAAAAAAAGGTCTTCTTACCTGAATATTTTGCACAGTGAGTTTAATAAAGGGCAAGGAGAGCATTTATTAAAAGAGTCGCTATCTGTTAATGTTCGATCTGGTTTTTTGCCAATCTGGGACTGGATCTAAAATATGACCAGCTATTGGAACACAACCTTCGTTATCATTGCACTTTTCTAAATCTACAGTAATAAACCATAACTTATCCCAAGTCTAGGACACCAGTGTTGATCCAGATACTCCTGGCTACTTATTGGTCTATTTTGGGTATTTTAAAGATGTTGAAATGATATTTCGTCATGTGTTTTTACATCAAATGATTAAGTCATGTGAGCTCCATTTTAATTACAAAACCCTGGAACACCGTGGCCATTGTGCAGGAGGTATTTATTTGTTTGTGCTTTGTGAATGTTAGTTTATGTACTATATCACTGTATCCTTCTCCCTGGAGGCTAAAGGAAAGACTCTCCAGTCCTTCAGCTGAAGTGTTCACCATGGTTAAATGAGAGGGGGAGGGAGGGAGCACTTTGTCCCTTATGGCTGTATAGAGTTTTAATTAGATTCTCTTTACAGGGTTGTATCCTTTGGCATCCTTTGTCACAAATGCACACACAGGGACACACACACACAATCACATAAATATACGCACAGTACCTTGTTACAGCTGTCAGAGTGGAGTGCTCCCTTGGGCGTTTTTTAGGAACTGTAGGGTATAGTTAGGCTTCACTGATCAGTCTTCGGCCATTAACGTCTGCAAGCACATGTCTCTGTTTATCAGTGTATATTTTCTAAAATAAACAGGTCTCAGGTAAATATCCTTTGCTATAAAGTAGTATGTTTGATTTTGTTATTTCAGTTATATTTGATATCATTTATTTGGAAAGAGGAATTAAATAAAAACTGGAGAACAAACGAAAGAGTGAAAATGATGCAAAGAGCAAGATGTGAATGAGAAAAGACAATAGATAAAAACTATGAAACATGGAATTAATTAATTATTGTAGGTAATTAATTATTCTTGGTTTAATTTCTGAGTCAGTCCTCTATTTTATATGTACACTGAGCAGCAACTGGGTCTATTGATGATAGAGATAATCCAGGGATCCCCCAGCAGGAAATTTAAGGGGGGGGGGGGGGGGATCAATTTTGTGCAAATGAGATTTAATTGAAGTGAACTAAAGTGATGGGCAGTTCACCATGTTAACAGACACAAGAAAATATGGGAATGAACTCATGCAAAATGTTTCTTTGTTCATCCTTACCTCCTCTTTTTTTTTTTTTTACATTTCCTGTCCTATCTCTCTCCCTCCATTTCCTGTCTCCCCTCATTGCACATTCCATTAAGCAGCCTGTGCAGAAGTTCATAGCTGTCAGTCAAATTTCCTATTTCTTAAAATGTTGTCTTTTTCAGAAATTCAACCTAATCAATGAGACCTATTTTCTATTCTCCCCTTTCTTACTTTGATTTGAGCGTTGTGCTCAAAAGAGAAGAAAAGAAAGAGGGCTGGTAGAGAAAGAGACTCATTAGTTAAGTGAGTCACGGTGAAGACTGCGGATATGACCAACAACCTGTAAATGTCAGTGCTGCTGGTGAAGAAAGCTCTTATGTCTTTTGCACACAAACACACATACACAACACATGTATAAGGCCTGCTTGTTACGTTCATTGTGTGTCATGACTGACAGTCAAGATCTTTTAGCTAACCCACAAAGTCTGTAAGAAAAGTGGCACACAACCAGCTGTATGACCTGACTACTTGACAGATCATTATCTGCACGTCCCTGACCACTATCCTGTAAGCGTGGCCCAGACTTCTGGAAACAAAAAGCGCTAACTGTCATCCATGGTCGGGCTGGACAGCCGCAATTGATAGCAGCTCAACAGCTTGGTGAGAGGTCACACACTGTAAACACAGGAAGTATAACCCGCCTCTAAAATAAACAGCTCCTGGAGCTTTTTTATCACCAATGACAACATATGGTGTTACAGGAACCTTATTCAGTCAGTTATCACTGCAGACTGAACATGACAGATTGACAGAATTTTAAATATTCAAAGGAGAACATGTACTGTACAAGTTGCCTAAATAACAAGTCAACAAAGCAAAATACATTAACACAGCCACTCCAGGGAGGGAGGGTCAGATTCAAGGTGCAGGTCTGGTCAATTAGTTACACTATGCACATGTTTGATTCAGTGTGTGTGTGTGTGTGTGTGTGTGTGTGTGTGTGTGTGTGTGTGTGTGTGTGTGTGTGTGTGTGTGTGTGTGTGCTAGAGAGAAGAGAGTTCCAATGGCCTCAGGGTATTTCTGTTAATGACAGGAGATGAGGATCCCTACTCCAATTAATTAAGCTCCATGCATACCTGCTATCATTGCTCCCTTTCTGTCTCCCTTTAATACACACACACACACACCTCCGCCTGTCAATCATAACAGCAGTCAGTCTCCCTGTTGCCCAGAAGACTGTGTGCATGTCTGTGTGTTTCTGTTCAGTTCACAGCGGTGGAGGTCTTTGTAGATTTGTTCGTCAGACCATTAGAGCAGCAAAATATCCCCAAAAAGAGTACTCGCTGGAGGGAGACTCGCACGCACGCACGCACGCACGCACACATAAGCACGCAGACATGCAAATGTTGTACAAAAGATACACGCCCAGATACACTGCATATCTGGACATCATCAAAGACCTGCACTTTGCAGAATAAAGCAACGAGACAAAACGGCTGAGATCTCCACAACCCAAGATAAAGAAGTTATGATCCCACATGTATAGATCTTATACTGTATATATAACAACAGGAGAGAGGAGAGGAAAGGAGAGGGCATGCAGGGTAGACAGGAGAAAAGAACAGAGGGCAGAATAAAAGAAGAAAGGAGGGTAGGAGATTGTGGCAGACGTATACTATGCTGACATAATTACTGTAGCACTATTGAATCCCTTTGGGCTTAAAGGTTGATGCTGCCTTTATTGATTGATTTATGATTACTCTTCTATGAAGAAGACAGTAATGTCACGAATTTTAATGATTGTAGAATTGATTGATTAATGATTGTAGATTGTAGAACATTTCCTCCCTTTTAGTCCCTAAATGCATTTGATAGCATCTTTTGGTGAGACCATCTTTGCATTGTAAATGCTTGCTTCTTTCAAATTCCACAATGCCAGTTTTTAACATAGGCTTTCTCTTATAAAATCTGTAGTCTCCATTACCAAGCTGACATGACCTTGGTGACAGCACCCAGGTTATATTTCAGACTTGACAAAGCTCCCTCTAGATTAGAACCACAGACGGCTTTTTACAACTCTTCTTACAGGCTGAGTTCACTTCACTCGTGAACTGATGTTTATGAATAAATGGAGTTTCCCTTTAAAATGCTCTACATATTGTACCTCCATAATTACTGCATGGCAGATCTCAACGTAAACTCCTGGCAATGAAGTTTCAAGATATAAGTTCTCTTGAATATAAGAAAGTTGGAAGAAGTTGCTTGAAAATTTCCAGCCTGTCTGAAACTTCCTAGTTCTGCGCTGTAATGAATTGAGTTATGAATTTGTTCTGAATAAAGAACAGAGACAATCAGCTGGCACTGTTTACAGTGAGGTAGCTGAATAGAGCACAAATATAGATAAGAGCAGTCACAAGGCAGAGAAGATGAGAAAAGGCACAGTGTTGAAAAAAGAACTAAGGGACATATTGGCTCCAAGTGCATAAATGCATTGTAAAATAACTTTATATCCTCTCATAAACGTAATCATATTATGTGCATGTCGAGAAGAGGGTGGGAGTCTGAGATTGATTACCTCGGCTTGGTGATTGGAGGAGAGTCTGTCTGGGTTTGATTACACCTCCTGAAGGAGACTCCCCAGGTGTCTACCATTTAACATCACTCCATTCGTCCAGTTTATCCTCTTTTCCCTGCTGCCTTTGTCAAGCAGGACTTGTCGCCTCGCGGCTCTGAGAAGTGATTGAGGGGCCTCCTTTGTCAGGAGCTGAAGAATTGACTCAGCATCTGACTCAGTTGACCTCCGGATAACCCAGACACGCACGGCGTCACATGTACACACCGGATTAGTTGGGAAAGTAGTGTGTGAAATAAGAGATAAAAGAAAAATGAATGTTTTTCTTAGATCATTGGAACAACAAATGGCACATGACACACAAGTTTCTGTTTCTTTAAAAAGCTTTTATGAATAAACTGTTTGAAGTATTTGATGAACACTGACACCAGTTTGTATAAGGGTGTGTGCTCGGTAAACGTTTGTGTTGTTGTTTTTATGCATGCCTGTGTGTCTCTGTGTCTTTTGTTTCATTTTCTAATCGACTTCCCTCCCTTCCAGATGTTTCCTTTCCACATCACTGACTCTTAAATGAGAGCCTGCTGCAGATTCTTCTGTGCATGTGTGTGTGTTTCTTTGCTCCAGGTCCCATCCCAGTTGTTCTGTGGTGCATCTATTTTGAGGTATTTTAGTGTCCCTGGAGATAGTGGGTGTCTGATTGTGCTTTTGTGGGGTGGAATGCGGTTTGTGTGTATGCACGTGTTTGCATATATGTGTGTGTGTGTGTTAGTGCGTTGTAGTGCTGCACACCCCGACACCTGCTATCGCTAAATTGGAAGCTTAAATGCAGGATCAGAGAATCTCCTGTATCGCTGTGTGCAGTCAAGTTGTTTCCAGTGATGCAGCTCTCGTCTTGTGCTCAATGTGTTTTGCATTTTGCTGCATCATGCCTTGGTAGGCGTCAGGGAACACACAGAAATTTCTCTAGCCAACATGGCAACATAATGATCTGCCTCAGTGTACTCTTCGCGGATAGAGAGTCTGCAGCTTCTAGCGTTGGTTGGGGAATATTTCTCAGGAGATTTTAGTCAAACCTGTGAGAGAAAAATACCAACAGACATGTGGAGTAGCGATTTCTCCCAGACTTTTTGGCTGGTGACCCCGAAAAACAAAATGAATGCCAAATCGGATGCTGTGTAACAACTCACCACCCCCTGATACAAGCACAGGTGTACGCACTGAATAGTGACACTAAATCTTTTTTCTACCTCTCAAATGACTGCTCTAAATTAATTGCTGGCAGAATTTATGGCTGTGTTTGGAAGCAGCTGCCAGTGTTCCTTATTTGACAGCGAGATAAAAATGGCTCAAAGAATTCACAGTTACGGTCAGACGTTGTTAGACTCTTTGCCCTATTAGCTAACAGGGGCCCTCCTGCACAGAACTTCCTATCAGCAGGTGCTCAACTATAATTGGCAACAGTAGCACTCAGATTAGATTAGTCAGTTATTAATTAGATTTTTGTTAAAGATGGTATTAAAAGTTGATAGTAATTATAGTAATGTCATTTTCAACTGTTTTATCATATTTAATACTAAAGTTTAAAGAAAAAGATGTTTGATGGTGAGAGATGCAACCTTAAAGCTGACTATCGCACATTGAAGAGGGTGTTGCATTGTTTTACTTTTTGGACCCAAGCCAAAATATTTTTTTCATCAACTAATTAATTAGTTGATCAGCTGATCTGTGATTAATTGAAAAATGGTAACGGTTCCCTAATAGTATTTTTTTTTTTTGGACTGTTAGTTGAACAGAACAAAACAAAACATCTGAATAGCTTGGGTTTTGAGATGACCATTTTTAACTTTTTGTGAGGCAATGTTGAAAAACAATACTTAGCTGCATTCTTACCCGTGGTCTGTTAACATTATTCAGTCTGATTATAACTTCAAGTGTCATGTCTACACTCTGACTGTACAGAAGAACAGTCAGCAGCCACCACTGAAAAATATTTTAGTTTTGGCATACTTTTTGCTTAAGGCCCATCAGATACAGCAGTTTTTGCAGGACCAATTTCAACAGGATCTTTTGAAAACAGAGTTTGGAGACAAGAGAAACCACCACATGGGATTCAGACATTGCAGTTGTTCAAGCCCACTTTTAATAATTTCTGCACACCAGTCCTCATTTTATGACCACCTGTGATTACTCGAGTATCACAGGGCTGGATGTGCAACAAAAGCTTCATTTTTGCTGTTGTGGTTCATTAAGGAAATGGATCCTTTTGTGAGTCATCGCTTAAGTAAAATGGATTAAAAGCTAAATATCCATCAATCATTCTCCACAATGTACTATGCATTAAATCAAGCATGTGTGGTACTTCATATTACATTGTAGAGCATACTCTCTTCATAGGCCTTTCCATGTGATTCCAAGTAGGCAACAGTTGTCTCAAGCACCAGTCATGATATAACAGAGTAAGATGGCAGAATATAGTATATAGTTACAAGTAGGTAGTCGGTATTTCCATGCATAGAAATTCTTAATAAGTTACTGTCTTAAATAGATACAGAATTATATGTATGCTATGAAGAAACTATGGTTGAGCCCAGGTCAATCCTTTTGAAGTAGAGGTTGCCTGTATTTAAGCTGTCCAAAGACCAGTTATGTACATCACCATCCTGAAGGTCTCTTAACAGAACCACTGGAGCGTCTAATTACATGTAAACCTTGATGAACCAGTATCAGTATGCTGGAGTTTGGCAGTATCTTTCTAACATGCTTATAGCTATAATGTTGTGGCTCCAAGGTTCATTTGAAAGATCTAACCTTGTGAGGACACATTAGGACTACAATGATTTGTTTTGTGTTGAAAGACACGTTATTTGATGTCGATAAATGAGGAGCACACACACACAAATAGGCACTAATACTCAGAGGTTTTGATAAAGACTCTTTGCTCATGAATCACTGCTTTGATTAATTCCTGCTACAACTGGCTATGTCTGGAATTATTAGATTCAATATTTCAGTTGCAAAGGGTTTACACTTGTCTCTGTTGATCCCTGTCTCCCCTCACTGTCTGTCTCTCTCATTTCTGTGTCTCTCAGTCCCCGATCTCTTTCTCTCTCATTGTAATGAGGCTCCTGTGTGGTACTATAATTAAAACCCCAGTGTACAGACAGGAGTGACGGAAGGATGAACAGGAAACTGACTCATGGACTGTTGTCAGGATTACAAGTGAACTGTGTGTGTCTATATGTGTATAATCTACTTGCTCCACCTAGTTATGGCTTTAATTGCAAGCATGTTTTACAGCAAGATGAAATAGATTAAGACGTATGCCTGTGTTCGCGGATTTGACTGAGCAATTTACAGACGCACACCCACTCAAACTGTCTTCAAATCCTCTTCCATTGACAAATAAAATGGTCAATCGACAAAAAGAAGGCAACAAAAGGGCAGTGAGGTGTCCAGTGAAGGGTCAGGAGGAGAGGAAACAAAAAGTCACAGATGCTGGATGTAACAAGTTTCTAAGAATCAATGAACAAGCTGAGAGTGTGGAGGTAAGAAAGGACAGAGAACAGGAGCAGAAAGAAGCACTGAACGTTTTAATGTTACACAGGTTTCTGCCAGCATTGTTTACTGTAAGACATCACTCGTATTCAGGGCAACTTGGTCTGTAAATCTTCCTCTATACTCTGTGTGAGCAGTGTTTGAGTCAGGATTGAAAAGGAGAGGGTCGAATGGGCCCAGATGCACTTTTCTGGGCAGTCTCTTCTCCATCTAGACAGTACTGTGAAAATGTACAGTCAATGCGTGCTACAAAATATTATTAAACTGATATTAGAGATATCCTTTTAGACTTTTTAGTTGTTTTTAATAATTAGGATTAGTCTAAACAAAAGAGATTTTGTCCAGAATTACAAATTATGAATAAAAATTATAAATTAAGTCATATGGATAAAGAATAAGTTGATCACCTACACACTTCAAAGGGTTTTAACTGATCCACTGACAAATACTTAAATCGGTATTTTTGCTTTAGGTCAGCTTAAGTAATCTGTATATACAAAATCAGACCAGTTTACTGTAACTTACATTTAGTAATAATAGCTACATTAATCTGATACTCATTACAAAGTGGCTTCATTTAGTGGAGAATGCCATGTAGTTGTTACATATGGTAATAATGACAAATATCTGGTACATCATGTCTAACGATATCATGACAGCTCTCAGTCTCCATTGTAAGCTGCTGATCAGTCACCTTTATAACTGCACAGACTGACAGAACAAAGTGCTGTTTAGCCCCTAAATTTTCAGAGATCTCAATTAAAGTTCATTCCTAAAATTCTTCCCATTAGCTGACGGTTGGTGCTTGACTGCTATTTAGCTACTCAGCTATGCCAGTCTGGATAATGACATATACAGTCAATTAACGCAAGATTGTTTATTAACCAATAGAGCATTATTCTGTTGGTCTTTTTGAACACCTAAAGGACACAACCCTTGCTGCTTTTTTCTGGTTTCTTAGATAAAAGCCAACAATTAAATTGTTAGTTTAGCTAACGGATGAATAGATGTCAATACTGCTTGTAAAATCTAAATACAAAATAGCCTGCTAACAGCACTGATTCAGCCCTTGATTTTATCGGGGACAGTTGGGTGCAGGGATGTTGTAGTGACGAGATCAGGTCATTGTTGCAATGATGTGCTCGGCATCAAGTGTTTCTTGCAGCAATAATAGAATGATGCAAATGCAACAATATTCCTGCACTGATGCATTTTTTCAATGGAGAAGTGCAGCAACATCTACTGTACTTGAGCACTGCAGGGGTTTGGGAGGAGGAGGAATGCGTTGTTATTGTGGCAGATGTAGATGGAAACTAGTTGATGTACCATAGACGCTGACTAATGAACATCTCTAGACAAATACTTGGGTAAGGATACCATCTCAGCTGTGTTATGGGGATGAAATGCATGAGCATACATGAAACACACACAGGGGATGCTGAATGAGGTGTCAAGTGTGCAGATAAGTAGTGTGTGGTTTTAATGATCCTGTCAGTCACACGGCTGTCCCTTATCACCACCTCGCTATACAACCCTGCAACCCAAGACTGTGTGTGTGTATGTGTCAGTCATTGAATGTGCATGAAAATTAAAAGTCTGAATTGGAGCTTCATTCCAGCTGAGGCCTCATTTTGGTCTACAGAATGCATGGAGATGGACATTTTACAGTTTTCCCACTGTGTTCACTAGTGGTGCTTTATTTTAATACTCATCACTGTGTGAAAATATGCGAGGCTCCACGACTCCAAACCGAGCAACCCAACAGGATACACTGTTCATATGCCAGCGCATGTATCAGCACATACTGGCTATACTCAGGGTTTTCATTAGTAGTACCCGGATATAAATGGAATATTATTGAGCATGTGAGCACCCTGAATGTCTCTGTGTCAGTGCTTCCTGCTGGGTGTAACAGGTTATAGTAGCAGGCCAGTCAGCAGATGTTAATTTGAAGCAAAACAAGTGCAAGAGAGAGATTGAACAGAGCTGGTGAATGATGGGGCAGGCCAGCAAAGGAAAGATTGGATTAAAGGAACGGAAGAAAAATAAAGGATGGTTAAATAGGAAGAGATGATGAGGTGCCAAGGAAGGAGAAAGAGAGAGGGGTGATTGTGCCATTGGTTCCTTGATTTAGCATAGGTTGTGTGTGTGTGTGTGTGTGTGTGTGTGTGTGTGTGTGTGTGTGTGTGTGTGTGTGTGTGTGTGTGTGT
>JBBPCS010004623.1:0-11162 GCA_037974645.1 Hollardia meadi | reverse complement strand
TATTATGATTCCAAGATTATTCATATAGGCCTTGTAGTTGCAGAGATATTCTCTATTTTTTGGGGCATTTAATTTTCTTGTTTAAGAGAAAACACTGCTGCTCTGCACTGATAAATGTCTTTATTAGACGGTGTGAGTAAGGATAAGACACGAAGGGTGCGAGCCTTTGTGCGTCGGCTACGGATGCCAAAGGGTACTGTAGAAACAATTTTTTTTAATTTTTACATTGATTGACAGACACTGATTAACAGATACCTTTGCCAAGGTCTTTTGTTGTATTGTGGGGAGAGCCCAGATGGGTCCTGTGAGGAGTCACACCTTGACCATCACAGGAACCAAAAGTTGCACCAAAACCTCAGCCACTCTTCCTTTTGATCTCTTAATTCTGAACTGTGTTCTAATTTACCCAGGAAGCCCATTATTCAATTAGTTCAATAGTGTATTGGGCCTATGCAAATCCACTCAGACTTCAAATCAGGGTCTCCCAGACATCCTACCCCCTGTTGCTGAACTCACACCTTTTGTTTCCTCTAACCTGTATATATTACTGACCTTAAACTCATTCTGGTCAGAGAGACCTTTACAGCCTTCATGTGAACCTCTGTCTCCACTGCGCAGTGAAATAAACTCAATACAACCAGCCAAAGAATTGGACCTGAAGGACTATTTTTTCTTCCACAGTACCTTGTGCACCTGGATACGATGCGAGGGGCGCATTACAAATCATCGGTATCTGACAACCTGAGATGAGAACACTGCTGCTCTGCTCTGATAACTGTCTTTATTAGACCCGTGCGTCAGGAGCCTTTGCGTGTCGGTCACGGACGCCAAAGAGTCCCTTGTGCACCTGGATAAGACGTGAGGGGCTCATGACAAATTATCTGTATCTGACAACCTGATGATTCTTGAGATGAGAACATGAGACAAACTCCATCAAAAGTCTCTTCAGCTGTTAAAGCCGACTGACAGCTGATCCAGCTGTGATCAGCTGTCATTAGAAACGGATGTTGCAGAGGAAAGGACGTCTCATTTCTCTTAAAATATATTTCCTTGTTTCCTCTCTCCTCATTTGGTTTCCTTGCGTCTTAGTCTCTCCCACCGAGGATATGGAGAGAGCCAAGGAAACGAATGCAAGTGAGGGAAACGTGGATGCAATTTAAGTGAAATGGGAAGCACCCCTGGTGTAGGCTGTAGAGCTGTAGAGTTGGGCATTGCAGATGAGGAGGAGGAGGTGAACTGGGGGATAAACCTGAGGCAGACAAATGTTTTAGTCTGCAAACTAGGAACAAAACCTCTCAAAGTTAGGCCAAAGCACTGTTACCATTGATGGAAACGGACGATCTGGCAGAGACTGAGCCGGGTAGATATACTACAGGTAGTTGATTAGTGGATGGTATTCAGCTGTGCAGGTGGATGGAAGTCAGATGTGCTGATGAGTCAGCAGGAAAAGGTAGCCATGCCCAGACAAGCACAAACAAGGAGACAGACTAGGCACACACAGGAACACAAGGAGGGGGATAAATAACAGGAATACACAGGGAGGTGGGAGGAGAAGGCTGTACCCTGACAATCAATACATACAATACTTATCATCAAATTTAGGCCTCAAGGTACTGCACTAAAACTGATGCATGTACACAGCATAAAAAACATGCTCAATCTCTGTGGTATCAAAGATGCAAAAAACAGAGTTTGGTAAAATGCTCTTTTGTATGGTTTGGCCTCATTGGTAAATAAATAGCAAGGTACATTTAAAGCAGTAAATAAATATTTATAGATATTCAGCTAAGATTACTTTGAAATGTAGACAGTTATTGAATATAAATTACATGGCAATTTTTGTAATTAGCAGTCAGTTGGTTTGCAAAAAAATGGAATGGAATGAAATGGAATCTAATACTTTTGGAATACCTCAAATCAAACAGGGTTAGAAAGTAGCACCCGCCACCTGTCAAATGCGTGTGCTTTTGTTCAGTGGACTGAATTTGCTCGACCTACCAGCCACGGTGCAGGTAATAAAAGCAGCATAACAAAGGGATTTGTGACATTTCCAAACAAAGGTTAAATTGTGAGTCTGCTCATTTCACACAGAATAAAGAAATGTGGCATTACATTATAGAGGTTAAGATGTCTGCAGAGGAATACATCCAGGAGGAGACTCAGGCCAAAGAAACAAAGGTCATAAAGCACTTTTTTAATCAGAAGTTAAGAAAAAAAAAAACACTGGAAAGTCCCATGGTTGGTTAATTAGAACTTTGGATGCCAATAAAAGAACAAAGTTTCATTATTGGGACAAAAAATAAAATAGGAACCCTTAAATAACACAAATCATCTAAATGCCTATTCAGGTAAGAAAGATGGTACAGGGTAAATCGGCCCCAGAGGATATGGTTGTATTAAAGCGACCCCACCCCCGCAGAAGAAACGTGTGTCTCCCTGGTAAAAGAGATGTGGTGCACATTTACACACGTGGCACAGCAGGTAAACTTTGTTGATTATTTAAATCTCCCGACATGCTCCCAATAGGATCAGTGAGGAGCTCATGTAATGTTGTGTGTTCTTCTACACATCCAAAAGGTCACACACGCACTTCAGGTTCATACAGTGAAATTGTTTGGAGTAAAGCAGCCATACTTATGATAAATCCTGAGCTCCATCAGAGCTGTCTGAAAATATTTATTTCAGAAGCTAAAAGTTTCAATTTTATAACTCCAGCTTTTAGTTTTGCTGATTAAATATCCCTGAATGATATTTGCTGCAGTGACATTACCGTCCACATGTAAACAGGAGTGCTGCCGGGTCTGCAGCCCTCTCTAGTGTTGGCTGACAGGAGTTGACTAAATTGATTCAGTCCATGCCTCATCCCATCCCTGCTCAGGAAAAAATCACAGTAGGAACATAAGTAACTAAATTCTGCTGTTTTTGGTGAAAATAACATGACTCTGGCTGAAATCTTTGCACAAGAACATATATTTTAGTCAGTGTGACTGTAAAATGTGAAGATCATCTGCTACTTTTGCCAGAAAATAACCAAAGTACCGTCCTCCTCATTGGTCATTGGAAAGCTCTGAATTTCTAAATTCAAGCAATAACAAGCATTACATTATCCCATGGATCTTTTTAACAAAAGCTGCTCTTACATTTACATAGTTTATATTTGTATGACTTTGTTTTAAAAATACTTCAGACAACATAAAATTGGTTTACAGATTCTGAAAGTTGAGTCCCATGTTTTCAGTACAGCATTCATATTGTAGTAACAGTTGTTACCCAGTGCTCAGTGCTGGACTGAGTAGATTCATTGCTGTTTTATTTTCCAAAATGCAATTGTTACATTTTCGTAGTATAAGTAGTGTGTCTCTTTAGAGTGTCTGTTTACATGATGGCTGATGTTGGTAAGACTCATCTTTGTGTTGAGTATTAGTTCCAACCATTAGTGAGGTAGTCGTTGCGTTTCCTGACTCCAGCTGTATTCTCCAAAGCTGTTTAGATGACTACCACAACAACCTTTGCCATTATGTGTCTTCCTTACTGTGCTAGCAGATCAGATTTCAACACAAATAAAAAGGAATAAAAACTGCATCATTGATAATACAAAAAGCAGCACCGCCGTTACGTACACGCGCATTACGCACTAAGTGTAAGCTACCAAGTGCCGGAGGGGGTACCAAAACAGCCTGATCTTCAATCATAGTGTTAATGGTGAATTATAAAATTTTAAGATGAAGCGCAACTAAAATACTGTAGGTTCCATTAAAACATCATAGGAATCAGGCAATACCAACCCATTCTCATCCCAGCTCGTCACATACCGTCATTTTGATCCCTTTGGCATCGTCGAGCAACGCGCTAAGCCTTCCATGATGCACAGGAGTCAGGGGCAGAGAAGAGAAACAAATGACACTTGTGCATCGCTTGCAGGTATGTTTAAAAATGTTGATTTGCTGAAAACATGCAGCCTGTCCATCCAGAGATTAAGTTTCACAACTGTCACCACAGACAGCTGCCCTGGAGATGCTCACATTTCTTCATGTCACCAACTTCAAGGGCTCTATCCAAATCTCTGGATTGCTCTATGTATTGCATTAACTCTCCCTGTTAACAGTTGCCTCTGCTGAGGGAAGTTTTCAGAAACTTAAGCTGATTAAAACAAACCTGCGTTCATCAATGGGACAAGAACGTCTAAGTTCTCTTGCTGTCATCAGCATCAATGCAGAACTTGCTCAGAAGCTTCATATGATGACCTCATTAATGATTTTGCAGCCAGGAAATGCGCAGACAACTGCTGAAAAATGCCTGTTCTATAGTTCTTTACAATCATACTGTCTGTAAGTGCTACATTTTTTGACTTGTCTTCTGTTTTGTGTGACTGATTCAACAGTTCTATTTTTTTGTATTTGTATTTATTTATTTTAACAACGGCAACATTGATAATGAAAATATTTCTTTGCCTCTATTATTGAAGAAAATTGTACTTTTCAACATTTGTGTATAGGTTTCTTTTGTGTCTGTTTTATAGTTCAGTAGAGTGATATATATTTATACTACCTTAAAAGTTTGTTTAAAATTGTGGGACTTTTCTTCAGTGATTTGTTACTAATTTTACAGTTCTGTTTTTTTTTATTAGCCTATTTATTTTAACAAGTCAAGTCATGTCAAATTTTATTTACAAAGCGCCTTTCCAAAACAATAATGATAACAGTTTATTTTATTAAAGAAGACTGCAATTTCACATTTTTCTGTTTGTTTGCCTGGTCTATAGTGCAATATACATTATTATCATATAGTTCTGGTTTTCTTGTATTTACGTGTCTTTTATGGATGGGCACGACAAAGCAATTATAATTAGGGCACCCAAATGGCCAGCAGCAGGCCTGACAAAAATAAATATGAATCAAATCACCATTAACAAAACTGGCAACCTGAGAGGAGTAACTTACTTTGATATGGAGTAGAACATATTTAGCATATTCATGAAAAAAGTTTCAGAATTTTAAAATTACCATATTTTAAGGACGTAATCAAAAATGTAAACAAGCAATCCTTGACAATATATCTATAACAATTTCACTAATTACACATTTCTTCAAATATAATCTGGCTCACAATATTTAATTTATACAATCTGATTAATCTAGATTAGATGTAACCAGTTACTAACTGACCAACCTGAAGATATTATTGACAAATACATTCTACATTTGGTACCCATATTTGTGCTAAAAGATGTGTCTCTGTAAGTGCTACTTGGAGAAATGAAATGATTTCTCAGTAAACGTTGGTTCTCCTCAGCCTCATTCATCCCGCTGGACAACCAGCTTTTCTTACTGTCTTTACTGGGAAGAAAACAGCTGCAGATTTCAGGAACATGGAGATCTATGCAAGTCATTAGCCATGTGTCTAACAATCAGACAGCTTGAATGAGTGTCCCCTGTGTATAATTTGCTGTTCTGGACGTCTCTATTTTCTGCCAGCACAGGCAGAGCATCACGGCTGTTAAACAGCTGACAAATAACAGGGCAGCTGAATCAGTTTAGACAGCGGGGAAAATAAGGAGTGTCAGTGAACGTGATTACTGCTGAGTTTCCAAGAAGGAACAGAGTTATCATGTAATTTGTTTTGATGTCAAAATTTGTGTGTGGTCCTTGCATTGTAGTTCATCTGTTTTTTGTTTTTGTTTTTACTGTCTTCAAGACTCTCTCTGTAATTCTTTTCATTCAAATTTTTCAAGTTCTGTCACCGTTTTACCTTTTTTTTTTGGAACATGCCAATAAAACTGACCTTACGTAAAATAGAGAGTCTGTTTGATTCCGTCTTGATTGCATATTGCATGCATAAGCATTTGTATGCCATAATACATGTGTGTATTAAGGTATGTACAGTATGTGTGTCTCACATGGTTTATACAAGAAAAAAAAATGTAATTAGCACAAAAAGATGGCACCTATTCCTTCTCCCTCATTAAAAATTCTAGCACATATAAATATTTTTTATATTTTTAAGTTTTCCTGCTGGACATACAATAAAATGTCTCCTCCTTCACTGTAAAGGCAGTGTATGTGTTGGACCAGGATTGGCTTCCAAACTATTTGTGATGTCACAAATTATGCTCATAGGCCCCACCTCTTCAAGATTTTCAATAAGCACAGAGAAAATTTACACATTCAGCAATAAATGTGAAAACAGCCTTATAGTGTCAGACTCTGCACATACATCATTCTACACAGTGAAACTCAAACATTCAACTGGAGGAAGAAGAAGAAAAGCACAATTCTGCCAGGAGGGGGATTTAAGTTTAACATACACAAATGCAAAAACTCCATACACAAATTGCAGTGAATATGCTGTAAACATAAATATAAGTTAATACAAATTGTATATTACTAAGCTGTCGAAACTAATTGACTGTGTAATGTGAAAGAGATCAGTCTGACAAACCCAAAGAGAATCATCAGCCATTCATCAGTTCCCCTCTACTCCAAGAAGCGTTTTGGTCATTTTTAGCTCATTACAGGTAGCAGTAGTGAGCGAAAGACCCAGACATTTTCCTGAAGGAGCTGTAGTCTAGTTAATTGTCAAACACACCCATTCGGGAGCAGCATTCAGGAAGACTGAGCATGCTATCAGGATGAAGCCTCCTGGTACAGTTTAGCCAAGACAAAGTGCTGACATTTACAGCCAGGGGAACTTAAACGCTTTGGACTCTGAGGTGATTTAGAACCACAATATCATAATCAAGTAAAAGTACTGTTACTTCAAAGACATTTTACCCTAGTAAAAGTACTTTCTGTAGAATTGTACTTTGATAAAAGTAAAAAGCCAGTTAAGTCAGTTAAAATGTACTGATTAAATGCTTTGAAATTAGAGCACCTTGGATCACTATCTCGCTATTGAGCCTTTATGTTCAAACCATTGACTTTACCAATGGACGCCATGACAGCTCCCCAAAAGTGAAGCCAAAACATCTCGATCGCCCCCTGGCGGTGGACTGCAGTATAGGTCATAAACTCTCACCCTCAATAAGGTAAGAAGAATAAGAAGGACATGGGCCAAACTAAAAACTCAAAGAACCCCTCAAATAAATGTTTCCCAAAGATGGTTTCTGTCTTTTAAGTTAGTTCTTATCATGCTGATGTATGTTCTGATTTCAAATTTTTCTTATCCGTTTGGTTTTAATTAGTTATTTAATGTTATAAAAACCGAGTGAAACATCATAATTGACAGATGAGCCCTGGTCGTGATTGGGCGGGCAGATGTATGGGTGGGAACTCGAGACTGCCGCTCCCCTACCTGGTCACTACTGCACAGACTCTGGCTCCAAATGACGTCACCAGCGTAAGATGGCAGCGCTCGTATCCGGGATACTTTGGCTTCATCTTTGTGCATTGGGAGGAAGTGGAGATGCCATCTTTATTTATGTCAATGGTTCAAGCCAACAATAAATTCCAATATTCCATTTCTGCAGCCTGTGTGTGTACACCTGATTATTGATTCTAAATATACAAGAGCATTCCTCTGTTTAGCCTGCTACAATTAATCAAAAGAGAGGACAAAACTCAGAAGAGGATGTGAAACATGCAACTGGAACTGCGCATGTGACACGCAAGCAAGACACTCTGCGATGAACACACTGTACAAAAGAACTAGTTGTTTTAACTTAAAATCAAAGTTAGTGTCCAGGCTGGGTTAAAATTTTAAGTTCGCTGAATTTGAAAAGACAAGTTGAGGTAACTATAAAGTTAACTCAATGATGTTCAGTTTTGACTGACACTGTCAGTGAGGTATATACAGTATTCAACTAAATACTGCATTTACTATTGAGGTTTACTGAGGATTTATTGAGGTTGTAGTTTGCAGTGCTGTTGAACTGGACTACATTATACTTAGAGGTGTTCCTAAAATCTTGTCCAGACCTTTTAGATACATGAGGGAGTAGAATATTAGAAACACCTTTTAATATAATGCACTTGAGTGCATCACCACACACTACAAACGCAATAATAAATATAAAGAAGAATTATTGTCTCTCTGACAGTGTAAAGCTACAATTCATGGCAGAGCTGCTGCATTGGATTGCATTACATTGTACAATCCAAGTCTAATGATGTGGCCATTCAGTGTAGTTCAATATAAATTAACATTCAATATACATGTATAATAGTGCTTGATGCTTTTACATTATTTAAGGTTTGCATTATATCAAATTTTGATAATCTGGAAATGATATGGTTTAATATAATTACATTGAATAATTTAAGTTATATTCACAGATGTGAATGATGTTCACAGATAATACATACAAAAACATTGCTAAATTTGACTGATCTATAAAAGCCAGAAGTGATAGTGAATGAAGAACCATTTGGGAGCCAAAAGCGCTGGCTTTAGCTGAGGTGAGCCAAATGATCTAGCTCACAGAAAAGGGCCAGAATTCCCTCTCCATCCCAATATAACCAGTCTTCTGAGCCTCCCAGTCCCACTATAACCAGTCCCATCAGCCTCTCCCTCCCACTGTAACCAGTCCTCTCAGCCTCTCCGTCCCAATGTAACCAGTCTTCTGAGCCTCCCTGTCCCAATATAACCAGTCCCATCAGCCTCTCCCTCCCACTGTAACCAGTCCTCTCAGCCTCTCCTTCCCAATATAAACAATCCTCCAGCCTCTCCTTCCCAATGTAACCAGAGTCTCTCCTTCTTACTGCACTGAGTTTTCAAACATTTTGAGCTGAAAAAGGCTAAGGCAGAAACAACTGTGACAGAAACAGTTTTTAAAAAAGATGAAGAGCCTCACACCTCTCACTGAAGGTAAAAGTTCATAGGCACTGTAGGAAATGTAGAAATCACATCTCCAGGATCCACTGTGAGCACGCAGCCGAACCCAGCACTTGTTGGTCACATATTATCTTGAGTGTGTTTGAGCTGTGTCACTTTGCATGCTCACTTTTAAAATCATTGCATAAACATTGATACAACCTTTTTTTTTAAATCATGCCAAGGCATAAAACCTTAACCTATTTGATCTATTATTAGGTAGTATATTTTTAAGCAGGTAAATATAAATCGTGGAGCTTCCTTCTCAACATGTTTGCCAACATGTTCACTATGTCAGTTTTGTAATGTGATACATTTCCATAGTGTTTACAACTGCCACCCATGAGGTCAAAGAGCATCTCTCCATACTGCTTAGAGGTTTAACTTTGTGATTGATTCATTTAAATGATAAGACATGTAAGCAGTGTACCAATTGTGTGATGATGAGTGGTTGAACATTTATTTCTGCATATTTTGAATAATGTTAGCACATCCATGCCTGTGCCATACTTTTGGCACAGTCTGATCACATCATTTAACAAATAAGTGCCACTTTGCCATTGTTGTACACACACAAATGTGTAGGAATGGCAGGAACTCTAGTACTCTGTATCTGGATCATGTGGAAATTGATATTGGGATAAAAACATTGAGAGAACTAGAGAAATGTTTTCGGCATTCTGGATTAATGCACCACTGATTCCTTTAGTTTGTTACTTTTCACTTGTTTCTTTCTACAGCCTCCTTCCCACATGTCTTTTATATCCTCTCCACCTTTCCCACCTGCCTTTAGCTTTCATTTCCACTCAATCTCCCCATTTCCATTTTCCTTTCTTTGCCTTGTTTCCCCACCATCCTGACTTATCCACCCTGCTTGCTCCATTTCCTCTCCTCAATCTTCCTCCTATTTCAGCACCTTCCTTCCTTCCACCCTCCCTCCCCCTTTTATGTTCCCCGCAACCCCAGTCCTCTGAAATGAATGAATGAATGAATGAAAAAACAACCTGGCTCCAATTCTCATCCTGGGGCCCCTCTCTGGGATGCCATTTAAATGGCAAGATGGGAGCACACACGCTTACACCTGCCGAGTATGCAGACAGCAACTTTGGATTTTTTTTACAGCAATATCACACAGATGAGAGGTACCACACATAGACAAAAACAAAGAATATTTCTTAAGTCAATCAAAAAGGAAAATAAGAAGGAATAAGCACATATAGTAAATGTTTCCATAATCCCAGCAAAGATTTACTAAATTTGAAATGGATAAACAGTATATTTTTATACTAAGTATTTCTGGGTTCATGTACAAGTGCAGGGTTAACATATTTCTAAAGCTTTGTTCTGCTGTTTCTATGGACTTGTTTGAAATTTTATGTTAAATATTATAAATAAATATATAAAATATTATATATTATATTATATATATATATATATTGAAACATAGTAATATTTCAATGAATCTTTTGGGTATATCTAAGTTCTGCAAACTAAACCACATGGGAAATTTGGTAGAAAGTGGCTGACATCAAGAAATCCTATCAGTGGTGAGAGAAGGGTGGCCTAAAGAATAACACAGAGGCTCTGATCATGGCAGCACAAGAACAAACATTTTTGCATGAATGTACACAAAGAGAAATAAGGGTATCATTTCTGTACCCAAAAGTGCATTTGTCGGAAAAGTACCCTGTAAGGTACGGAAATGATCCAAAAGGTGATAATTTTGGACCTTTGTTTGATTTTGAAGGTACAAAGTCTTTGCTGACAGCAAAGGGTAACATAACATAATTGTACTTTTAACAAGCTTAAGGTACAGGCAATTGATGCAGGAAATCAGTGATCACAAAATTTTGATTTGAACAGAGAGTTGGGCTTATTGAAATAAAATAGGCTACTGGTAAATTTACATTCAATTCTTGGTCTGTGTTGCCAGGGCTCGGGGGTAATTTTATGAACTTCATTAATAACTTAGCTGGGTGTGTATTTAAGTTATTTCAGGTAGTCTTTACATTGGAAATGGTAATTGAATAGTTTTAAAAAATAATGTAGGAATGATATGGTTGTTCTAATCAAATGCCAAGACGCTATTGCCCTAATGTCATTACTTTGAAAGACCAGCAGGGGTCAGTGTTCCGGGTTCCCATCTATGTATCCCCATTGCGTCACACTTTTCCTCCTTTGTCCTCTTTGTCAACGGATGAACTAATACAAAAATTAATCGAAGCCAGAATACAAATAAATGAAGAAGAGGCAAGGAAATTCAGGGGTAAGTAACCAAACATTAACGTTTCATGCTACTGTTAGCTTGCTAAGTTAGCTAACCGCTATCTTTAACAAGCCTGACTCAGGTTATG
>JBBPCS010004622.1:0-11163 GCA_037974645.1 Hollardia meadi | reverse complement strand
CCTCTGGACATCTGAAGAGACATGAAGGGGTTCTTGCCTCATGACAGAGCAGAATCGTTCCTAAGTGGCATATACAAGCGATTTAATGAAAAGGAACAAGTGAGGACAGTAAGGGGTAGATAGAGGATGTGGTAATGTAAGCAGACGCTGGTCAGCAACCCACAGTCTCAGAGAGTCAAGTGAAGAAAGTAGGAGCAGTAAAACTGCATAAAGTAAATGTGGATGTAAGAACATCCAGTCAGCTCCCTTGGCAGCCACAGAGAGAAACAGACACATTTCTCAAATAAACTGCCACTATGTAGGTTGAATCGATTTTTATTCTTCTTTCAGTTCTATTTCATTTGCCAGACACTCTTCAAATACATGTCTCATAATGTCTGTCTGGCCTCATGTTTCTCAACACCTACTAAGTGTGTGAATATGTGTGTGGTGCTGTTAACTGCATCCATCCCACAGTCTGTACATGGTCACAATGTGGGGTGCTAATAAAGTTTTATGAGCCACTTTAATCTGACCATCTGACGAATCACAATATCTCAGTGTGACCACACCCCTCCCTGAGGGCTCATTTGAGGGCTGACCATACACATAATTGCATATAGCAGAGCACATATAGTCAGTGAGAGCAGCAGGTGAATGGGAACAGAGTGGGTGTGTTGATGTGTTTGTGACTGCTGTCGTGACTCATCCACATTGTATTATCTTTCTAGCAGATGGCCTGTAAGAGTGTCAACAAGCTCATTCGTAACAGACTTCAAACTGCCTTTTATACTTTTCAAGTACTTTCTATTAAACTTCTGTTTTCATGAAAGCCACTATTATTTTTATGTGATTATAGCATCTCTCAATTTATGATGCTGGAAAATGGGGTTTGTAGAAAAATGAGACAATCTCAGCGCATACATACCACTGACTGTAAAATAAAGATAGACGACATGAGAGCTCCCCAAAAGTAGGCACAAACATAGATGCAAATCAACTGCTTTGACATCATGTAAGTTAATAGGAAATATTGCCAAAGCTGAGCCTGACAGTCCATTCTTGACATTGGAAGTCATAGTTTGATAAAATAATCTTAACTCAAGGTACACTTACTAGCTTTTTCCAGAGCTTTCTACAGTCTATCCTCTTGATCAGTGGATTAAGAATGCTCTGTTCTCACGGAAATGGCTGAGTTGCCAAAACATGACTTAAAAAATGGAACATCAGACATGTGAAAACAGGTGGTTGATCGATTGATACCTTGCGACTTCCCGGTGACCAATTGCTGAGTCATCCAATGAAGGCTGTGAAGTGAAATCTCTGGATAAAGCTTCAAGATGACATTTTATGGATACATACTGATACATTTTGAACTTTATCATCCCATTTAAGAGATTAGGCCACATCCAGTATGCAGTATGTAAAGTGTTCTGGCGTCTTGAGTGTTTAAGGTCACTGTCTGCTGTTGCTCCCGTGTTCACAAAGAATAGATGCACTTTGAAATATTGTGTTTCTGTAATTCACAATAGTAGTCACTTTGACTGTAAAATATCTCTCTGCATTAGCCAGCCTCTCATATATCCTGATCTTTGTTAATCTTAATGTCAGGAAGAGATAAATAAATACGGTCTCTTCACATTAAGATAACATGCCTCACCAGATTGACCCCTCATATTCATTTACTCTCTTGGGCTCTTTCCCCTCATCCCCTCATGTAGTCAGTTTTTATGACCCACAGACTGAGCTGAACAATTGAAATTCCACCACAAAATTGTCGAAACCGCATGACATCAGCTTTGACTGGCTCAAGCAGCTCATTCCTCAAGTTGGCTGGCAGGGAAAATGTGGCCAGGAGGCAGCAGGTAGGAGTGATGTAAGACCTCACAAGTGGCAAAAACACTGAAGTAGCCTATTGTACTCGAGTATTTTAGTACTGTCACTATTGTATGTGTGCTGTCTGTTGTCTGATGTACAGTGCTGTGGAAACAAATTTCCCTTTGTGGGACAATAAAGTCTAAAGTCTAGTGTTTTAGGTTCATTTCCCCATTACTTAACAGTAGTTCCCAGTTCATATATGACACCATAATCCTATTTGTTCCCAGGGATACATGTGGTAAGATTTTTGTTGATTTAGTAGTTAATGATAGTGAAGTGTCTAATAAAATCTAAAATATTATAAGCATTCTAAAAAGAAGAGGAAGCCAGATGGTGTTGTGCTAATAAATAAATGCAATTAACGTAACAGGAGTTACTTATAATTAGTTACTTTCCATTGCTGCTCTTGAAAGTAATTACTGTGTGTAGGAGTTGGTTTACTGTCAGTGCAGCAAGTTTAAATACGTCTTGGCAGTTTTTAATTCGTCTGCGGGTGTAGTATGAGTGTGTGATGCTAATTAAAAGCATCCTGTCTCAGTGCCTTTGTCTCATATAAAGACCAACAGACTGACTGACTGAACAAAGAGGAGGAGAGGTGACACTGAGAAGGTGACTACTGATTCTTTCTGTTACTGTGGCAGTGTCTCTCTCTTATTTGTTATTCAGCTGTTCAGGCAGAGCTTTAGATGAGGATGATGATGACGAAAATGTCACTGTGGCTTCTGTTGCTTGGCCTTGCTGTGACCTACACTACTGCTGCCGGACCAGGTACTGTACACACTGACACATGTATTTAACCTTCAGAATCTATATGACACTCTGTAGTACACTTTGCACTGTTTTAATTGACCCTTTAATGCTTGTCTAAAGCCTCATCGTGTACCTGTACCTTAAAATGTCTCATAATGCATCCAATAACTTATATTTAGAACTATTTTCCCATGATATGTTGTCAAGTGTTACGTTTATAAGACCTATCTAAATTTGACTCATAATAATGCAGATATAATATATCAAATATGTCTACATGTCTAGTAATGGAGCTATGGCACCATATAATGTTAAATATTGTAGTCATAATAACTTGAGTTGTCTTGCAGTCCACTTGATAACACCTTGCAATAATGTTATGACACCATATATCACATTTACAGTGTCATATGTGCCGTCTCTCTTCAGGCAGCTGTGCGGGTCGTTGTGGTGAGGGTTTCACCAGAGGCCAGCGGTGTACCTGTGACTTCAGCTGCCTGCAACATAACGAGTGCTGCCCAGACTTTCAGGCTTCTTGCACCACTGGTAAGACGCTCATTATAAGAAACATGCAATAAGATAGATAGGAATACATTTGATAGACCTTTTCACAGCAGACATTTTGACTTTATGTATAAGAAGCAGATGTGTTACTCATAACATTGACAACTGAAGTGTCCAAATCATGACAGGAAGCAAGAATGAAGAACAGACACTGAAACTTAGGCAGCTAAATGGAATACGTCCATCATTATTTTTTATTATTTACACCTGTGCCTCTTTCATGAAAAAAAACCTGTTGCTTTCTGTGTTGTGTTATATGACATGGTTTCTTTTAAATTTGTAGCCTCTTTTTCGTGTAGTTAAAAAAAAAAAAAAGGCAGCTTAGCCTTTAATTATTTTGTTGCTTTAGCTTCTATGGAAGTTTTAAGCCTGTTTTTCACTAATTCTTCTGGTTTTGATAAATTTTTTAAAGTTTTTTTTAAAGATAGTTTTAGGTTTTTGTTTCTGTTTTATGGTAAAATACTCTAAGCTCCTGGTTTTATGGCACATTTTGGTTTAGTTCAGTTTCATTGCCTGGTCAATGATGCACCCACTCTACACATCTTCCGCAGCTACAAAAAGTAGAGTAGTAGTTTAGCATTTAGCAGCTAAAGAGCCAGATTCATTCTGTGATCACAAACATGACTCAAACTGAATTCAAATATTTCATTTCTGCTGGATGTTTAATTATTAGCAAATATATTAGCCAAACGCAAACCACGATGTTTTCCTAAACCTAACTAAGTACTTGTATTAGCTAAACTTAACTCTGTGGTTTTGGTGCCTAAACATCAAGTAGTTTTGTTAGCTAAACCTAACCAAGTAGTTTTGGTGCCTAAACATAACCAAGAAGTTTTGTTAGCTAAACCTAACCAGGTAGTTTTGTTAGCTAAACCTAACCAAGGCGTTTTGGTGCCTAACCCTAACCAAACTGCCTGTTTTATTGTTATTCTGCCCCCTAGCTGCCAACATGGACTAATGCAGCTTTCATTTTCAGACAGTTTTGACCAGATTAAAGCCACATGTGTTCTGCTGTGTAGATCATGTTCTGTTTGTCTGGGTGTTGTTCTCAGCTCAGTCCTGTCAAGGTCGCTGTGGTGAGACATTCAGGCGCGGTCAGCTGTGTGAGTGTGATCCACAGTGCATCCACTACAACACCTGTTGTCAAGACTACCAGCTACACTGCTGTAAGGGCCACAACCTCACCTACGACAACACAATCATACACAGTGCCCTAGTGTGACACATGCACAATTGTAGTAGAGTTTAAAGACATCTAATTAAGCTTTAAGAAGCTTGGATATGGACAAGATATCCTTATTTGAATGACACAGTTTTGTTTGTCTCTCTGTCCACAGATGCCAGTGTGTCAGGTTCACGCCCCAGGACTTTACAGTCTGTGAGGACTGCAGCTTCAGGTTAGCAGTATTAGTATTAGCTTTAACACTGAAACGTATTTTTTCTGTGCCAGATATCAATGCAGAGATGTGGGAAAAAAATTCATTCTAATTACAGTATTTGTGCATGAACGCAGGTACTAAGAGGCAATACAAAACGTGCTGTCCAAGCCTTTCTGTGTTCCTTTTTGAATACCAAACTGATGTTGGATAACAGGTGTTTCCTCATAATGTTCATAAAGCTGACAACTTTTGTCTTTCTTTTATTGTTTCCTCCTCCCTCTCAGGAAAACGTAAATCAGAGCGGAGCAGGAAAAATTCCAACAGTGAGAGCGAGGAATGGTACACAGGTAGATGTTGTTCTAATGCTGAATTTGTTATTGATTCAAATTAGACAAAATATCCAAACAGCATTTATTGAATTCAGAAGCTTTTACTACTATCACTGCATGCAGAAATGTTTTTTTAACATGCTGATGATAAAGGTTGGATTGCTGACTGGACAAAGCAGTCTGCTCCGAGGCCCCGGACCAACAGGGGCTCAGAACTCTGGGCTCACTGCATATTGATTGAGTTTTTGATACTATAAACATAACAGTATGTTTAATTACATTGTACCTATAGAGAGAGTACAGGAGATAGCAAGCATACTAGTGTTAATATTTAATGGATTGTACCAAACCTACAAAACACAACTCTGCGAAAGTGTCAGTTTCTCTATAATCTATTGTAATGATCAATGATGTTATATTATGGTAATTGTAAATTAATATTGTTTTATGTAGCAAGGGGTCCCTGCCCACAGTACCCTGGGGGTCACTGTCCAGGTGCATTATCACTCCTCAACCCACTGACTGGCAGCTCCTCTGGCCCTGCCCCTCTAGCTGTACCAATCAATCCACTACAACATGGTTTGGGATATTTCTTTATTTGTTATTTTTAAATTAAATTATTTACTCAAATGAGAATATTGTTTTGATTAATTGCATAGAAACATAAAAGCCTTCTTCCTCCCTTTTCCTCCTCTTTTTCTCCTGTAGGTATGAGTAGCATACCCGCTGGTTTGCTGCCAGCGTCCGGCACTCATGGTGGAGCTCTGGACTCACCAGCACCTGGCTCCTCTCTGCCCAGCTATAGTGTTCCGTCTCTGGGCAGCCGTGCTTCTTTGAGCCCCTCTGGTCGTGGAGCTGCTGGTGGAAATGTTAATGTCCACCTGGTGCTAACACCTGGGGGAGTGGCTCCATCGGGGCCAAGTCAAGGTGAACTAAACAGAGATTATTTCAATTTCATTTTGAACATAAAAAGTTTTTTTGTTTAATTCGATTGGGCTGAATTTTGAGTAATTGTAAAATTCTTTCTATTTTTAGATATATTTACTGAGTATCACCACAGTTGGTTTTGAAAATTAGAATTTTTAAACTGTTTCGTTTAAAAATAACTTTTTGTGTCCTAGATAAGGAAAAGTATTAACTTCATTTATTGTCATGACCACAGAAAAATGTCAATGTGTTTCATTCTTAGTTCTCAGTGGCCCAGCAGGCTCCAGGCTCAGCACCCTGCAAGACATAACACAGGGACTGGGTCTCTCTGGGGTGGAAGCAGGTTCTGAGGGACCTGGCACAGGTAGGACAAACGGTCCTTTGGATGCGTATGCGTGTCCCATTTTGACCAAATATTACAAATGTATTATAACATGTTTAATTTTCCAGTAATGACCTCTAAACAAATGTTTCGAACAGATCTGAATGATGTTCACAGGTAGGGTAGAAGGCAAAGTTTTGTTAGAACTAGATCCATAAATAACCCAGTGATTTAGAGTGTGTAAGATAATTTTTTGTGTGTGTGCGGACATGTATTGCTCACGTTGGGGGGATATAAATATGTTTACATGTCACTTTGTGGAGACTTGCCTCCCTTATGGGGACAAAACACAAACCTGCATAATGTAAATTAATCATTAAATAATCATTAATTATGGGTGAAGACTTGGTTTAAGGTTTGGCAAGTAGTGATTATGGTTAGGGTAAGTCTCTCTCTGTCTGTGTGTGTATGTGTGTGTGTGCAGGACTGTTTGCTGATGTCGACCTCTGCAGTGACTCTCCCATCAATGGACTGACAGCTCTCAGTAATGGGACCATACTGGTATTTAAAGGTCAGTATCAGTGTGTGTTGTTGCAAACTGTCACATCCAGGTGCCCTTATGGATAAATGTTGTCTTGTATTGTTTCTACGTGTATTAAAGTGTGTGTCATGACTCGGGGGTAAAAGGATATTCTGCAAATACAATACTGGGAAGAAATACATATTTAAGCATATCATGTCAATAGTGCTGATATATTTTGTAGGTGTGTGATCTATGAATGTTGGTGTAGTGCTGTGCTGTGCTGTGATGTCACTGGGTATCCTGTGTAAGTGGCTCTATGTGTGGTTCAGGTGAGCTGTTCTGGTCAGTGGACCCTGTCAGTCGCTCAGTTGGCCATCCACAGAGTATCACAGACACTCTGGGTGTTCCCTCTCCCATCGACACCGTCTTCACACGCTGCAACTGCCACGGAAACACCTACATCATCAAGGTAAAATGAAAAGCGACAGCACGCACAGATGATTTTGGAAGGAATTTCTGTTGTTTTAACCTCTTTGTTTCTGCTCCAGGGAGACCAGTGCTGGCGCCTAGACGGAAACATGGTGATGGAGCCGGGCTACCCCAAACCTGTGGCCTCTGAGTTCCCAGGTCTGACAGGAAACATCAGTGCTGCACTGGCAGTACCAGCCACCAGGAGCAGGCCAGAGACTGTATACTTCTTTAAGAACGGTGAGCAATAGAGGGAGACACAAACACACAGAGGCAGGATTTATATGATTTAACAAACTCCTTTTACGAGGACAATAACTTCAGACCTGTTCAACGTATAACAATCAAAAGTTGTTTTGAGTTTTCGTTAAATGGCGAGGCCCTTCCATGTTTCGCCATGAAACAGGAAGTTGTAGGTTTTGCCACCTACTGGTAACAGAAAGTAAGCCTTGTGTGTCAATCATCATTTGATTTAAATGAAATTGTCATGGCATCTACACTTGATATACTGGAAGGAACATAAGGTATAATTAGTGGGTGTTCTGCAGCGCAACACAGTGGATACAGGAAGTGACAATGAACTCCGTTGCGCAGTCACCAAAACATTAAGATTCAGAGTCGTGCCAATCAGTCAGTGTCCGGTAACCAGGCTGCTGCTGCTGCACCTGCACACCTGACACACACCAGGGTGTGAGGGCCAGTTCTACACTGCTTACAGCTTTAATGAGTAAATGAAACTGGTCTCATCACATGGACTAAGTGCTTGTTGTCATCCAATTACCGTGGTGTTGACTCCTGAGTCACTTCCATTCACTGAGGAGCATGAGATGTAGTTGAAAGGCTTGAAAAAGCTAATAGTTGGACTTTTGAGTTGAGATCATTTTGTTGCCAAGGTCAAAAATAAACTTTAGTGCTCAAACCTGTGTGGTTGTTTGTTGTACTGGTCGACTCCCAGTATGAATGTGTGGAACTGTGTGGATATAAAGCAAAAGAGCTCTGTCATGTCATTCAGATTTACAAGTGAAAAAAAAGAAGTTAGAGAGAGATGGACATACAGTGTGTCTTTGTAATGCTGTTTGAGTTGATGACAGAAGACATGAGCCCGCTCTCCCTGTTTGTCTTCTAGGAGACATCATGCAGAGGTTCACCTTCCCATCAGGCAGCACTCCATCCTGCAGCAAGAAACCAAGAAGCTCCTTTCAGAGGCGTTTGGCTCGCCAGGCTGGTTAGTAGCCGAACAAACCATTTCCCCAAAATCTCCTTTAAAAGCTGGGAAATTAGGAGAACATTTCAGCCAAAGGTGCATCATAGGGACATAGTTTCATCAACACGCCAAGAACATGCACTTCAAAGAGGCACCGAACTGCCATATACATCCTCAGAACTAACCAAACACTTATAATCATTTTATTTTATCATCAATGGGCAGTTAGTTTGCAAACGCTATTGAAATCAGGACATAAAACCTGAACCTTATTTGTTCAAATTAATCAAATATCTTTTCACTTGTTAAATGTACTTTAAGTGGTGTAGTTTTTATTTCTCACATGCAGAAGTTCTTCTCAGCGGAGAGATCAACCTCAAAGTGTCTCTGAAGGGATTCCCCACCCCGGTCACCTCGGCTCTGTCCATGGTCAGCCCTCGGACGAGCGACCGACATGAGCTCTACGTCTTCTCTGGACGTAAGAACCAGCCAGAGTGCAGTCAGTTTGTGCTCATTAGGAAGCAATAGATTGAAAGGTCGTGTCATTTGTAGTGCACCATGTTGACTGTGAACCAAATATACATTGTGTTTCAATGCAGTTTAGTGTTTCATTGTTTTTGAGGCTCTACCAGATGCTAGCTTGTATTTTTTATTAGTCTGGTTGAGTGAGCTAAAATTCTGCACTCCATCTTCCCTGCAGCGCTCTTCTTCAGCGTCCAGGTTTCAGGTGACCTGCCGGCGCTGGCCAAGCCTGACCCATCTGCAGCCTTCGCACCCCTACCGATCCTCGGCCCCTCTGCTGTGGAAACCACCTCCGCCAACATGACTGCTCAGAATGCTAGCCCTCCTCACCCAGCTCAAGCCAACTCCATCAGAGTTTGGCTGCACTGTCCATAGGAACATCCTGAAAAGGAGACAGAGGCCCTGCTCTCGTATTTTCTGCATTTACACTCAGTAAATATGCCTACTAAACAAAGAGGAGCAATTTCTCTTTTCTTCTACTACAATGATTTCATTACAGCGTAATACCAGCACAAAAACAGCCCAGAGAATGCTTCTTTTTTTTTTAACCTTAATTGACTTAAATAATGAACCCCTTTTGAAATTATTGCTGAATTATTTTCTATCAATCAGTTACACCCAGTTTCACTTTTAATTACATTAAAACTATGGAAGCAGGATTTATTTCATTTAAAGCCCCATGGTAGCCATCTTATGTGTGAGGAGTCATCACACAGACAGCCCTCTGTCCCCTCACACTCATTGGACTCCCGCACTGATTATGAAAAGATAAAAACAAACAAACATGATATCGCTGCTATTATTATTTGACTTTATTATTAAAACAAGTGTATTAACAGTCCAAAGACAGAGCAGAATGAAAATACGAACAAAATTACAATCCCAGGACTGCTCTCATGAACACACGTGAAACCAAATTACAAAACAACTAAAACCTGGCTGGATTTCACAGTGTGACCTCACATAGGCAGAGAAAGGATCGCACACATACAAAGCTCTTATATCTCTCTGCTATAATAGTGTGATTATTTATTGATACACTGAGTGTCTCAAAATTCAACAAAACATAATCTGGAAACTAATCTTTTTATTTCTTTGTTGGGCGAAATGACTATGAATTGCTATGGGTGACATCGTAATTAGGCCATGCCCCCTCTGCCCATGGCTCCTCCTCTTCCTCCTCGGGAGTAAGTTCCTGAAAACAGACAAGCAGTTAATGACCAAGATGATCCATTTGATCCCACATCATCCCTGTTAAAATCATCATCTCCATAATTTCTGTGCCCATGTGTATGCTGCTCTCTGCTTACTACACTTCAATAAACAGCTTCATCATTACCCTTTGACTGACTTGAGTTTATTCTTTGTGTGTGTGTGTGTGTGACGAAATGTGTGTTACCTCTGCGGCTGAGTAGTGTCCTGGCCTCCCCCCTGGCTCCTCTGCCTCCTCTGCTTGAGAGACTGCTGATCAGAGGCTGACTGGTCACTGTGCGCCGCTGAGGAACACTGCTGATGTCTGTGAACACAGCCAGAGATGAGCAGTGAGGCCAGATATTAGACATTCAGTGACGGAACACAAGCTTATCAAGGGAGCAGAGACATTCTATACATAAAATTGAACACTAATGTGAGCTAATTCAGAGCTGAGAAAGTCAGGATTGTACATGTATATATCAGAAAGGTGCTGAAACTTCTTGTGACAGCTCCATTTACTAGAACCTAAAAGGATTCGACTAGCTGCGACCCAGCCCAGTTGTCCAGATCTCAGTCATCTCCTGTTGTTCTAATAGCTGTGGTTTCAATGTTTTTAACTATGGATGGATTTAGGGATGTGTGTGATCAGTCAACTAGTTAATTAAACGTTGAAAACCTCGCTAGTCAGCACTTGACATACTAGTCAGTTAAACTTATTATTATCCTGTTAATGTACATGTAGGACACCGAACTGATCCAGTTGGTGTCGCCTTTGTGCTATGGGTCACTGTTATTTCACTGGACACTACTGCGGTGCTACAGCGAGCACATCAGTTACTAGCCTGTCGACTAGTCTAAGTTTAAACTTCTGTTTAAACATCAGGGAAATCAGTTGTTAGGAAAAACCTAAATCCTGAAAACGTGAAAGCAGCAACCAAAACAGGTTAATTTTTTAAGTAAGTTGTAGTTCAAATCAATTAGTGGGATGAATTGTGGAATGATAAACACAGAATGACTTTGTCTACACTGATCATGTGACAATACACCGATCAGCCACAACATTAAAACCACTGACAGATGAAGTGAATGACATTGATCATGACTACAGTACAATGTTCTAGTGG
>JBBPCS010004621.1:0-11163 GCA_037974645.1 Hollardia meadi | reverse complement strand
GTGTGTGTGTGTGTGTGTGTGTGTGTGTGTGTGTGTGTGTGTGTGTGTGTGTGTGTGTGTGTGTGTGTGTGTATGGGGGAGTACACACTTGCCTGAGTGTTTCTTGATTGCAGTCGGATGGAAAAAAAACAATTGGGAAAGCCTCTCTAGCAGACAGAGCCATGTAATCAGCGGTTACAAATTGACCTGTGTTCAGAATAACAATGCTTTGGCAACGCAGTCCGCTAGTTACCATATAGATAAGACAGACCCAGCACCTCCACCATGGTATTTTAGTACTTCACTGGAATGCAATCAGGACTCCATGTCTCCTCTGCAACAACCTCCTCAGCTAAGCAGTTTCAGGTTATTGACTAGCAACCGCATTTAAGAGGCTAAAAGCATAATCCAAAGGTGAACAAACATGAAGGCTGACGTTGCAAAGTGTAGTATATTTACTGTATAGGATAGGGGTACCACAGAAACATTAATAAAAACAGCATGCACTGATTTGCAAGTCCTTTTCAACCTACAGTATATTCAATTGATTACAATGGAAAGACAACATATTTATTGTTTTTTGTAAATATACTCTCATTCTGACTTTGAATTCTGTAACACATTCCAAAAAAGTAGAGACAGGCACGTTTACCACTGTGTTCCATCACCTTTTCTTTTAACAACCCACACATTTGGAAACTGAGGACACTAATTGCGGAAGATTTGAAAGTGAAATTCTTTCCCATTCTTGCTTGATATCCAACATTTTGGGGTCTCTGTTGTTGTATTTTGTGCTTTATAATGCAACACGTTTTCAAAGGAAGACAGGTCTGGACTGCAGTCAATTCAAGTCAAATATTATTTATATAGTGCCAATTCACAACAACCTACATGTAGAGTAGGTCTAGACCATACTCTATGAGACGAGAAAGCACAAAGACTCCGGGGAAGATGTCAAGTTAGTATCATGCATTGATGATGGGACATGAATGTGAACAGAAGGAGAGGGAGAGGAGAGAGGAGCTCAGTGCATCATGGGAAGTCCCCTTGGCAGTCTAAGCATATAGCAGCATAACTAGGAGCTGGCCTGAGCCAGCCTTAACTATAAGCTTTATCAAAAAGGAAAGTTTGAAGCCTACTCTTAAATGAAGAGAGTGTGTCTGTCCCCCAGACTGAGACGTCTGACGACGAAGATGGTTCCACAGGAGAGGAGCTTGATAACTGAAGGATCTGGCGCCCATTCTACTTTTGGAAACTCTAGGGACCACAAGTAGCCATGCATCCTGAGAGCGTAGAGATCTCGTTGGGTAATAGGGAACTTTGAGCTCTTTAAGATATGATGGTGCCTGGCCATTAAGGGCTTTGTTGGTGAGGAGAAGGATTTTTAATTCTATTCTGGATTTTACAGGCAGCCAGTGCAGAGAAGTCAATACAGGAGAAATTATCTCTTATACTAGTTCTTGTCAGTACACGTGCAGCAGCGTTCTGAATGAGCTGCAGAGTCTTTAGAGACTTATTAGGGCAGCCTGATAAGAGAGAGTTACAAGAGTCCAGCCTGGAAGAAACAAATGCATGGACTAATTTTTCTGCATCTTTTTGAGACATGATGTGCCTGATTTTTGCAATGTTACGTAAGTGAAAGAAGGCAGTCCTTGAAATTTGTTTTATGTGGGAGCTAAATGACAAATCCTGATCAAAGATAACTGCCAGTTTTTATGTCCTTAAGACATGCCTGAAGTTTAGTTAAATTATTGGTTTCATCTGGCTTCAGGGATAAATATAATTAGGTGTCATCCGCATAGCAATGAAAATTAAGTTTTCTAATAATATTACCTAAAGGAAGCATATATAGGGTGAATAGTATTGGTCCAAGCACAGAACCTTGTGGAACACCATGATTAATTTTGGTGTACATGGAGGACTCCTCATTAATGTGTCCAAACTTAGATCTATCTGATAAATAGGACTTAAACCAGCTTAATGCAGTTCCTTTAATGCCAATTAAATGTTCCAGCCTTTGTGATTTGATGTGATGGTCGATGGTATCAAATGCAGCGCTAAGATCTAACAGGACAAGTACAGAGATAAGACGCTAACACTTCTTTTGACTTAGCGGTGAGTCTCAGTGAGAAGAACACTGAGCTGGAGCAAAGTATATCCAACCTCTACAAAATCCAGGAAGCAGAGGGACTCTTAGACACAATTGTCTTCAGTGGCCCTGCGCAGGGCACTGACGCCAGAGATGAGGAGCAGGCTGGCACTGCTTCCTACCCGGCCTCTCCACCAGCCGCTGCCTCCACTCCGCCCAGTCCTGCTGCTCCAGCCACTGCTGCGGTCTCCGTCAGCAGGACATCCCTGCTGATCAATGGCTCCTGTACGGGGCTAAACCAAAGTCCCTGGCTAGCTGCTCCACTCCACGGCACCTGGAGTACTGGGAGGTGGTTGATGACCGCAAAAAGAGGGAGACTTTCCCTTCCCTCCTCTTGTGATCCCACAACACAGGACATCCAGCTTGTGAACCACTTTGACATCCTGGGGGAAGATTTCCCTCCTCTAGTAGCGGCCCAGCAGAGTTTTCCATCTCTTCCACCTCCCAGGCAAAAACCCCGGCACTGGTCTCCAGCCACTTTCACTGCATGTCCACCTCGCAACGGTGCTAAAGTTGCAGCTCCATCTCCACCCCGAAGTGTCTCTGCTGGCCTGGAGGCCCTGGAGGAAGAGCCGGCTGCTCTGCTGGGACCACTCGCTGTCCAGCGACAGAGCTTACCGTGCCAGGAGTCCTCCCACCACCGCCATACCAAGCCGGGAACCTCCGGTCCTGCTGTCCACTCCCACTGCCCCCATAAGCAGGTGCCATCTCCTATATCCACTCTCATCATCGGTGACTCGATCATCATAAACAGGAGAGTCAGCAGAGTGCACACTCTTTGTTTCCCAGGTGCCACTGTACAAGACATTGCTGATAAAATCCCGGACATTTTAAACTCATATGCTGAAGTTGACAGGGTCCTTGTTTATTGCAGTATGAATGATATCTGCAAACAGCAGTCTGAGCTGTTATACAAAGACTTCACCCATCTCCTGAACATCCTGAAGCAGTCCCACAACAATGTGCACATATCCGGGCCAACTCCCACTCACGGACGAGCTGTGGATCACTTCACGCAGCTGCTCAGCCTCAACAACTAGCTTGTGTCTGCCTGCGACACCCACAATGTGCACTTTGTTGATAACGTCAACATTTTCTGGAAAAATGGTCACCTCTTCAGTGGAGATGGTCTTCATTTAATCAGAGCTGGTGCACACTTGCTCTCCGACAGCCTGGAGTACAGCGTCCTTCATCCCCGTCTTTCCAAACACACCTGCTGCCCATCAAGTGCCTCAACCCCCCCCCCCCCCCCCCCCCCCCGGTCAAGCACGGGTGACCAGTCCAGCAGTATCTGATCCTCCGGGTCCGAGCCCAGGTCATATCAGTTCCACTTACTTAATTCCTGCATATAGCAGGCACCGACTCGCTATTTTAACTTCCCCCTCTGGTACTGATTTTAGTTGCTCTTTTGCACAAAAGCTTGGTCTCGGACCAGACACAGATATTTTCAACATCCTTGTGAAAATTACTCATAGATCTCCTACGGCATTTACAGTCAAACAACCCAGTGCATGTCCCTGGAACCACATCACTATTAATGTTCAATCTCAAATTTGCCTGAAGTCAGTTCTCTCTGCTCTAAAACCGACTACGTCTGGGTCCTTTTCATTCGCCACTTCAGACGCCAGTTTAAACAGGTTTTTAAGACGAGAAGTGGTTTGGGTTTTTTACATCTAAACAAGTCTATTAAGTCATAGCAAATGTGAACACTTAAATATTTTAGTATCTCAAACTCATCCGGATGTTATGATTTTAAAAGAGACTTGGCTGAAAAGAGAGATTGATAATCAATCTGCTTCTTTTAGTGGTTTTTAATATTTTCAGAGCTGATAGAGCTGGTAAAGGTGGTGGTGTGGCAATTTATCTGTATCTGTCTGTAGTTGAGTTGACTTCTGTCTCAATCCCTAAATATTTTGAATTTATTTCCTTGAAAATTGAGCTGGGTCAAAATAATACAGTTATTGTAATTGGTGTCTACAGACCTCCTTCTGCGCCTTCAGAAGCTCTAGTAAAACTGGGTGAATTAATTGCTCCATTGATTGATCATGAGGTGATTATCCTCGGTGATCTCAATTTAGACTGGCTTACAACAGCATCTAATAATCTTAAATAACTATTTTACAATATTTTACACAGCTAATTTCTCATCCTACTCACCCCAATCTGAAGGATCCTGCAAAGTCAACCCTAATTGACTTAGTTTTAACAAACAGGCCAGAGAAATATCCTGCCTGTGGTGTTCTTGACCTTGGTGTTAGTGACCATTGCCCAATTATTTGCATTAGAAATATGAAAATGGCAAACTAACTCACAAATAGTGGTCAGAAGAAACTTAAAACATTTTAATGACCAGGCCTTTTTACATGACCTTTATCTCAGTCCAATCGCAGACACTGTCAAAATTCCTGATCCTGAACTAGCTTTAAGTTATTTTACTTTAATTCTGCTTTAGATAAACATGCTCCATTTAAAAAGATAAGAACAAAACGTAGCTCTACTCCCTGGTTTACTGCTGATCTTTCCACTTTTTAGACAACTGAGGAATAAGTGCACTGCTGCTGTCAGAAAAGCCAAAACTGACTATTATCTGCACTCTTTTACAAATTCTTCTTATCTAAATCTATCTCAAACAATTCCAGCACTCCTCTACCTCCATATGTTGTAAATGGCCTTACCAAGATAACTGATAGCCATGGAATTTGTACTGCATCTTGTCAATTATTTGTCAATCTTAGCGTTAGTTCCAATGCGTGTATGGAACAACATAGGTCATCCAACCTTAATAGCACTGAAGTAAAACACTCCTTTAACTCATCTCCTGTCTCTAGTTGGATGATAGCTGTATTGATGTGCATAAATCAACGGGTGATGACAAACTGGAACCTTTCCTTTGGAATCATCAGCACAGCTAATTTATCAATATATAACTCATATCTTCAATCTTAGCATTACCTCTGGCATCATTCCTACAGTTTGGAAGACTGCCTATGTTCTTCCTCTCCATAAAGGTGGTAGCAAATCTGAATGGAATAATTACCGCCCAATCTCAAAACTATCCTGTCTTGCAAAAATACTTGAATCACTTGTTAACGAACAGTTGAAAACTTTTTTATACACCAATTCCAAACTAACTCCATTTCCATCTGGCTTCAGGCCTAAGCATAGCACTATTACGACTACTTCTTTAGTTATTAACAATATAATCTCAGCTTTAGATAACAAAAAACACTGTGCTGCTATTCTTATTGATTTAACAAAAGCTTTTGACACAGTTGACCACTCTGCTTTTAGAGCAACTCTCTTCTTTGGGCTTTGATTATCGTAGCTGCCGGTGGTTTCAGAATGATCTCTCTGACAGATTGCAGTGTATCAAGATAGGTAATATTCAGTCCTCTTTTCTCCCCATTACCAAGGGAGTTCCACAGGGTTCTGTCCTTGGTCCAGTCTTATTCACCATCTACCTTGACAATATTACCTCTCTATTGCACAATTGTAATTTCCATTTATATGCAGATGATACAGTCCTTTGTTGCTGTGCAGCTTCCATTCAAACTGCCACTTTAAATCTACATCTATCATTTAACCTCCTTCAAAAACATCTCCATAATTTGAAACTTGTCCTAAACTGTGAAAAAACAAAATGGATGTTGTTTTCAAATGCAAGATATACAAACATTGGTAGTGTTGAAATTTGCTCTTTTGATAACACCATAATAGAGAGAGCATCTACACTGCTGACACTACAAATATCTAGGAATTTGGGTTGATGAAAAATGTACTTTTAAAGTTCACATGAATACTTTATTATCAAAGCTGAGATTAAAATTGGGCTTTCTTTTTAGAAATAAATCTAGCTTTCCTTTATTTACAAGGAAACAAATTATTGAAGCTGTTTTCCTGTCTGCACTGGACTATGGAGATGTTATTTACGGGTGGGCAGCCAGTTCCACTCTCAAACCTCTAGATGCAGTATATCACTCTGCCTTAAGATTTATTACTGGAGATAGTTATGGGATACACCATTGCTTATTATATTAAAAAACACTGGCTTGCCTGCTCTTTCTATAAGGAGGAACCAGTACTTGTTTTTATTTATTCATAAAGCCATTCTACAAAAGCTCCCCTTCTATTTCTCAGCCCTGCTTTCCTGGTTTTGGGAAAATCTGCTTTTTCTTACTGTGCACCACATACCTGGAATATGCTTCAACAAACCTTCAAATTGACCTCATTAATACTGCTTAGACAATTCCCCTGTTTGATTGCTAATCTTGCTGATTACAAATGTCATGGCATTTTATTCCCATTATTTGTTGTATCTATTTCATATTGTGTCTGCATTTATTGTATGAACCTCATTGAAAATGATAGTTCTCCATCATTTGTGTTTTCCAAGGTTTTTAAATAAAATAAATGAATAAATGAATCCTAAACCCTGACTCGAAAACCTCAAATAAACTATTGTTATGTATAAAGTCACATAACTGAGCCAGGCCAGTCTTGTGCTTTTTATTACTTTTTACTACAAAGCCAGACTGTTGTAACATGTAGAATTTGGCTTGGCATTGTCTTGCTGGAATAAGCAGGGACATCCCTGAAACCTGCATGTACCTTTCAGCATTAATGGTGCCTTTACAGATGTGCAAGTTACCCATGTCATAGGCACTAACACAACCCTATACTGTCACAGATGCTGGCTTTTGAACTTTGTGTCGGTAACAATCTGGATGGTCCTTTTCCTCTTTAGTCTGTAGGACATGACATCCATGATTTCCCAACGCAATTTGAAATGTGGACTCATTAGACCACAGCACACTTTTACACTTTGGGTAAATCCATCTAAGATGATCCAATATTTTAGTCAATATGTTATAGATGCAGATGCAAAAACTACACTTTCCACTTATAACTTTAAGATGTTTGATTTGAAAGACAAGTTCGAAAAGCAGAATTCTTAAGTCCATCCATCCATTCATTATCTATCACCGCTAATCCTATGCAGGGTCGCGGGGGGCTGGATCCTATCCCAGCTGTCATTGGCCGAGAGGCGGGGTACACCCTGGACAGGTCGCCAGTTCATCACAGGGCTGACATATGGAGACAAACAACCACACACGCACTCTCACCTACGGGCAATTTAGAGTCACCAATTAACCTAACCTGCATGTCTTTGGACTGTGGGGGGAAGCCAGAGTACCCGGAGGGAACCCACGCAGATACGGGGAGAACATACAAATTCCACACAGAAAGACCCTGGCTGGGAGAATTCTTAAGTCTTCAAATAGTATTATCCAAGACTAACAGACAGTTCCATTCTTAGGTGCAACTGATTTGGAAAGGGCGGCAGTCTATGAGAGGAGCTGCTGTAAAAGTCCCCTGAGGACATTTTTGAAGAAGTTTTCCCCTATGCATTTTGACAGAGAAACAACCTATGTGGAAACTCCAACAGTTCCCCAACCAATATTGTAATTTCAAGTGAAGAAAAGACTTTCGTGTTTTACAGGGCTGTCCAAAATGTGTCTTAATATCATCCTAACAACTTCTGACTGCACTGTAAACCTGGCCTTTTCTCTTTTATGTCTAAACTCTCCATCAGTCCCTTCTTTTCAACAAGACAACAGCCATACTACTAAATAAGACACAATTCTGACAGAATTTAAATACTGCAGACAATTTGGATAGAAATCAGAAATGGAACAGAGAAAGTCTAGTGTAACAGTATTCACAGGATTCAACCTCCCAACCTTTAGGAATACCTGTCAGATACACAGCCTGCTGATCCTACAGGGAGGCTCAGTGATCTCTTCTCCTTCTGTCTTATTTTTCTATTACCAGGAGCTACAGGGTGCCTCAGCAAGGAGAGCAGAGGGTCACCGTGGTGTCACTCCCTGGATGTATGAGCACGCAGGCATGGAGAGACTACATGTTTGTGGGTGCATGAGGCAGGAAGAGATGTTGTCAGTGTGTATGTGTGTGTAAAAGAGAGGCACTGTGAGAAAAAGATACACAACAGTGGATGTGTGTGTATGTGCTCATGTGTTTTGTGTGTGGAGTGACCTACCACCAAGTGACAGGCCAATGAAAACAACACCAGGAGATTGCTGCCCTCCTACAAAAACATCATCGCAGCAGCACAGGTCAAAAGTCATTCCCAGTGTGTGTGAAGTGTACAATAAATGTGGTTGCGTGTGTTTTCACCTTAGTACAATTGATGAATCCTCTATGTCTACTATCTGAGACTATATTGACATCCAATATTGTTAGAAAAGATTTAAAAACATATTACTAAAATCTCTATTTTTGTTGACGAAAAAAGTATTATTAGTCAGTTATATACAGGGAAATGCTGAAGTGAAACTGTAGCCAGATGTACGTACTGTATGGCAAATGCTGAGGTTTCAGCTACATGGCAAGTTTATTTAAAGCAGCAGTTGCTTTCATCTCAAACTAGTAAATTAAAATGAGAATGCTGAATTTTTAATCATTCAACCTGTTTTTTATTAGATAAGATCTTATTAATTTTTAACTGCAATATCGTGAGTGGCCACTGGGCAAAGTTGGAAGCAAGACATCGCTCTCCAGGTTCTAAATGATACATTCATGTAATATGTATGCTGGGATTTCTAACTGGCTACAATGTGATATCTTATATGAAATATGTTTGTCAAAAAAAATGTTTTTGCTTGACAAGCCTGACTAAAATATTCAATATTCTGATTACAAAAAGTTATAAAATGTCAACAATTTTCAAGATAAGACTAAAATGTCAGGAGTTTTAGTCAACTGAAATGAGACTAAAAAAGGTTGCCTAATATGAAAAAAAGAGAAAAAACTAACAAGGAATTTGACACAGGACTATGACTAAAAAGAAACCCTGACAAAATTAACACTAATGTAGGCCAATGCATATGAACAATTATGCATACATTTGCATATTTGTGTAAGGCATACATGTCAACATGCTGGGTGGAAACATGACCCCTGGTCCTGCTGTGTGAATCATGATTCTGAGGGTATGTGTGTGTGTGTTTGTGTAGTAGTATGAGGCCCTGAGTGCCTGGCGGGGGACTAGGAGGTGATAAGTCAGCCTTCTACTTAGAATTATAATGATGTCCGCTGCTCTGCTCCTGCTGAACACCCTCTATCCCTCTACAGCTGCATCTTTACTGTACAGCACACTACCCGAACACAAACACAGTTTCACTTTCTTCTAAAGCGGGATGAAAGCCACTGAACAATGAACGATTGCTATAAGGAATTATACAGAATCAGTGTATGGTCACAAATTAAGGTGCTTTCACACCTGAAAGTCCGTACCAAGGTCCGAACCAAGGTTCATGTTTTTGCTACATTGTATACATTTGATCCAGTTGTTTTTGCTTTCACATTACAATTATGCCAGTGAGTGTATATTGAGTGTATATTGTTTAACTGTCACTGTATGTCATTATTATATGTGTGCTGTCTGTTGCCTGCTGTACAGTGCTGTGGAAGCAAATTTACATTTGTGGGACACTAAAGTCTAAAGTCTAAAGACCTTAACATGACTCCCCACATGGGCTGCATATACTTGATATTGATTGGCATGCATCTGATGTCGGTGTTTGTCTTCTATAGTCATTTGAATGAATGGAGGAAAATGAATTAACAGCTACTTTATCTTCAGGTGGTGTTGCTCTCCCATCCTCTCATATCCTCTATGTCTCTCATCCTCATTTATGCACATTCATGTTTTCAGTTATACTCCTCAGTTGTCTAGCATGTCTTTTTTTTAACTCTCCCTGGGACTTCATTTAATGAACAATATATGCCTTAGTTGCCTTGATAATAACAAAAAACAGTTCTATAGCTATGTGCTGCTCTTTATTTTACATTTTTATTGACCTATTTAATCGATTTCTTTTTTTCTTAGTAGTATGTGACCTTTGTCATACACACCGTAGAGTCTGACTGCAATCTAAGGCTCTTGTCTGGGACTCATACGTTTAAACAAAGCAAATGACTGGACTCATGTTTCTATCTGTCATTGGAGTGGCAGCTCCTGAGAACCTCAACCACTTCACAAGGATGAAGGTAATACATGGGGTTTTAGAGGTTCTGGGCGCGACATTTCGGGAAGGGGACTTGGGGTTGGGGAGGAGGGGTGTTCTCGAGGGGTGTTATGTTCTACACAAGAGCCATTAGGGATGGGACCACCAGTCATATGTTTATGGGCTATGTTGTATACTTCAATCAATCACTTGGTTTCAAATATTTTACACTATTGGCTAAACATTCTCTACTGATGATATGACTGATAAGTTAATCAAGTTTACTTCCTGGAATGTGAATGGAATGGAGCTGCAAGATACTGGATTATCTAAAGCAAAAACATTCAGATGTAATAATGCTCCAGGAGACTCACCTGCTAGAGAAGGATGCATCTAGAATACAGGGTAGATGGATAGGTTGTTCATCATAATTGTTACATCAAAAAACAAAGGGGGGTTCCATCTTATTTTCCAAACATATAGATCTAAAAGTCAAGTAAAAAGAATTTAGAGATAAAGAAGGGCACATCCAAGTACTCCTGGTTAATCTCTCCGTCAAATGGTGATTTCAGGGAACCTATACACTCCAAATGAAGAAGACTCAGACTTTTTCTTTCACCTTAAGAAAATTCTTCTAGACTTCGGAGACTTCACATTTATACTAGGTGGAGATTTCAACCAGCCTCTTGACACTTTCTTAGACAAGTCCAAATCTGGGATAACCAGGCCTTCCAAAACCCAGAATGCAATCAAATCTCTCTGCAAACATAGCGGCCTTCATGATATATGGAAGATAGTTAACCCAACTGTTCGTGACTATACATTTATCTCAGACAGGCACTCTGTTTACTCCCGCATTGATCACTTTTTAATTACACACTCTCCAGCTCATTCAGAATGCTGCTGCACGTGTACTGACAAGAACTAGTAGAAGAGATAATATTTCTCCTGTATTGGCTTCTCTGCACTGGCTGCCTGTAAAATCTAGAATAGAATTTAAAATTCTTC
>JBBPCS010004620.1:0-11163 GCA_037974645.1 Hollardia meadi | reverse complement strand
TGGAAAGTAAATAAACAACGTCCCCGTCTTTTATCTTAGGAATCATTGGCAATTTTCTTTTAATATATATATTGGCCGATATATCAGTATCGGAAATTTTTTACTCCCTAATATCGGTATCTGCATCAGCCCCCAAAAATCCATATCGGTCGGGCTCTAGTTTATAGTAAAGAGGAAAAAAGAAATTATGGCTTTTTTTTAGTTTACCCAACTGCTGCGGGTGTGTCTAACACTTATTATCACACATCTCCCTCCTTTTACAGAAGGAACAAGGTGGTGAATCACTTCAGCATCATGCTTCAGAGACGTTTCCGGGAGCAGGAGCGCGGTGATGATGAGGAAGATGAGGCAGAGAAGCCGGGGAAGAAGAAAAAGAAGGGGGGTGGGAGAGGCGGCGACCTACGCATTCACGACCTGGAAGACGACCTGGAGATGAGTAGTGATGACAGTGACAGCAGTATGGGGGATGGTAAGGGTGGAGAGCATTGTTAAAACAGTGACACCTGAATCATATCATCATGCATCATATGATTTTTCTTTTCCAACCCCATTTTTTGGGTGGACAGATGGAGAGAGCAAGACGACGTCCAAGAACGACACAAGCAAAGGAAAGGGAAAGGGGAAGAAGAAGAAGAAGAGGAAGAGCAATGATGAGGCCCTGGAGGACAGTGATGATGGCGACTATGAGGGTCTAGAGGTGGACTACATGTCAGATGAAAGCAGGTCAGATCCATTACCTTGTTGCACACAAATACACTATGGACACTTCAGTGTATTTATTTTGGTTGTGGTGCTCCTTTCACTAGTATGTTATTTTATTTTCCAAAAACAGTTCAGACGAAGAGCCAGAAAAGGGAAAACCCAGCAAAGGAGAGGACCTCCCTAAAGGTCAGACCATCTGCGATTCAACATTACTGATCTATTAAGTACTAAATATAGAAAAGACACACATTATTTTATGCACATACTGTATAATGCATATAATAAAAGGTAGGGCATGGTCACTTGGCTGGTGATAATTTTACTGAAAGGAATTTCATGTTTGTGCCCATAACTTCGATCACGTGCGTGTCTGACATTAATGACAGACAACTACCAACGTCAGCAGACATTTATTTCAGTGCATTTCATTGTTTTTGACTTATTGGCTTTACTGAATGAATGATTAGTAATTGTTTTCCTGTCAAATGTCGGTCCTTTATAGGAATTGATGAGGCATCTGAAAGTGAGGAAGAGAGCGAGGAGGAGAAGCAGAATGAAGAGGAAGCAAAAGAGGACGAGGAAGAAGAGGAAGGAAAGAAAACCCCAGTTCAGTTGGAAAAGAAGAAGAAAAAAGGTACGGACCACATGAAGTCAGATGATTGCATACTTGAATGAAGTCTTAAGAACACGAGCAGTGTTGGATGACACTCTTTCCTGTTTAGTTTGAGTTGTGTGGATTTGTGTGTCACAGACAGCAGCGGAGAGTCAGACAGCTCAGACGACAGTGACATCGAGGGAGAGACGGCCTCCGCCCTGTTCATGGTGATTAGTGTGTGTGTGGCTGAATAAATAGATATTTTTTTATTTTATAGGCTGTTTTTGAGTCAATAATGTGGCTCTATCACAATCCTAGTAAAATGCCGACTGCGTTCAGTTACTGTGCAGCAAACTCTACACCAGCAGAGCTCTTACGGTTGAGTTTTAGCAGTAAGAACAGCTAAATTTTATTTTGGGAGTAGATGTGTGAAGGTTTTTGTTTAGTTTTTTTCCTCGTGAAACATCTCTTTTTGTTTGTCCCTCTGGTAGAAGAAGCGCACGCCTCCTAAACGTGGAGGTGGCCGTGGATCTGCAGGCAGCTCCAGGACTGGCAGTCGCCCCGGGACACCATCCATAGACTCTGCCTCCACCTCCAATACACTCCGCGCTGCTGCCAGCAAGTTAGAGCAAGGTGTCTGCTCATACACCGCAACACAAACACACATACCCATGCAAAGTTCTAATTTAAACAAGATGCATGTCAGATGCTTTAATGTATTCATATAAAAACTTTCAAACGTGGGCATCAACTGAAACTTGACGGTTCTTTTGTTGTTCCATTCCTACTGTCTGTCATTCCCCACAGGTAAGAGACAGACTCAGGGTCCTGGCACTGACTCACCAGCTGCCAAAAGGCTGAAGATGGAGCCCAGCAGTCAGAGCCCCGGCCCCTCTGGGAAGAGTACACCTCAACCCCCATCAGGAAAATCCACTCCGAGCTCGAGGTACTTTATGCCTTTTATTCATTCTGAGATTACTATGAAACTGCTAAAAAAAAATATCATAATTGACATGAAAATACAAATTGAATTTAAGCCTGAAAAGAAATAGTTTGACTGGGTGTTTGTGAACAGGTGAAAATATCTCTATTTTTCTACTCCACAGTGATGTGCAGCTAACAGAGGAAGCAGTCCGGCGGTACCTGATCCGTAAACCGATGACCACCAAAGACCTGCTGAAGAAGTTCCAGACTAAGCGCACTGGTTTGAGCAGTGAGCAGACCGTCAACGTGCTGGCACAGATCCTGAAGCGGCTCAATCCGGAGCGCAAGCATGTGAACGACAAAATGCACTTCTACCTCACCGAGTAACTGATGGAAGCAAGGGATGAAGTGGCAGAGGTGGAGAGGATGGAGAAGACGAGGAAAGGTTGAAACTCTTCTGGTGAATACATATGTACATGTTGAAACAGGTCTTCACAGGTGGCATTTATCAAAAATTATTTTGTCAAGCATGTTCGTTTTTTGTAGTCTGAAAACTCACAGCAAGTGACAAAAACCTTGTTTATGCTGAGTGAATAACAGCTCAGTGTGGTGTCAAGAGTTTAACAAAGAGCTTGATAAATGAAAAAAGTATCCAACTTGTTTTTCTTAGGTAGAACATTTTCTAATAAAATTTAAAATTGAGGATTCTCTCCATTTGTTCCCCATCTGTCATATAGAGTTTGTTTTCACTGTATGAAAAAATCCTTTTGTCCTCATTTACAAAAACAAACAATAAATTATACAACCACTAGTGCATGGAAATGTGAGATTTTAATACATAAAAACCATGTAATAAGGACACAGTACAGATATAGAAAGTTAAAATATTCCTCAGCTCCTAAATTATTGAACAGTTTCATCATTTTCGGGAAGTGTAGCTAAAAAGACCCCTCCGATAAAAGCTTGATGCGAGATTCCTTCCAGAGATTAAGAGAAGGCTTCAGTATAATTGAGGGTATGTGCAGTATTCTTTATCACCAGAACCAAAAAAATAGTGTTGATTTTCAGTTGGGTGTTCGGTCACTTCATGTGCGGGCAATATCGTAGTTGGCCGTGAACCAATCGCAGGTCATCTTTATAGCTAGAAGGGCAGGAAAAAAAACAAATCAGCTTCACAAAGCTGAGGGTGCATGCAAATATTATTAAAATCTCTCATTTGCATGTTAGGAAGCAGACTTTTCTTGCACCAAGCCATCACTTGCAGTGCACAAGTTAGAGAAATTGTCATAAATAGTTTTTATATTATGTATTTATTGTGCTGCCTAAATGCGATCATGTATGCAGTGCTGTTAGATAAAACAAAGTATTTTAATGCTCGAACAACAGTGGCACTCTTAAGTATTTATCATTAAGATGTACAGTACAGTGAACTCTGACCTTCTTTAAGGGGTGTAAAGGTGAAGTCAGGGAGGTAGCGTCTTAGCTTGGCATTGCTGGCTGTCTTCTTCATTTGGCCATCTGACAGGGTGGTGTCAAACTGATGTCGGGTCAAGGGGAGACCGGAATTTGAGCTTAATAAGCTTCATAGAACATAGTTTAGTAACAGGACAAAGGATCACTCTGGAACACTGAAAGGATACGTGAATTTTGCCTTTGAAGCCCAGTGCGTTTGCTATCATGTGCACAGCCTCTTTGATTGAGACCTCATCCTCTTCGCCGACTGAAAAGAAATCAACAGTAAATGGATGAACTACACATATAGTGACTATCTCACACCTCTGTGTGTTTTGAAGCAACAACATCCCCCATTTTCCTCAATGTATCACAAAGACTCCGGGGAATGCATAATTCTACTTAAGGGTGAGCCCAGCACTGTACTCACCAGAGAGGATAATGGGTTCAATTTCTTCATATTCTCTCAGGACCCAAATGATTAGACGGCCCAAGTCCTGAGAATAAACACAGATACTGACACTTAGGAAACGTTTAACGTTAATTTAATCTTATTATGGTGAGAGAGATATTCTCTCAAGATTGTTTTCATTGACAGTTAAAAGGGCGATACATACTTTATATTCTTAAATGATTTACTGAATATACAGTACACTCACACGACAGATTATACAGTTACCATACCAGAGAATAGATGAACTGTCTTCTAGGAGTTCCGGAGCCACATACATTCACAGTAGTTCCTTCCTCTATGAGAAAGACAAAGACAGCAGACTCGGTTACCTGCGTATTACCCGTGTTTGTATCAGTCTGTTTCTGAGATGTGTTACTGTGTCGGAGTTAATCACTTTGGGCTTTGTACGTCTTGTTAACCAGTGCTGACAGCACGTGACCATTTTCTATGTTGAAGTTGTCATAGGGACCAAACACATTGGTCGGGATGACTGCTGTGTAACGGTGGCCATACTGCTGGAAGTATGCCCTGTCAACACACACACACACACACATAGTAATGATCACATATTGTAAAACAGAAGAGCGCTTTTCTTCAGTAGTACAAATGAATGGAGGTCAGAGTTGACATATCCCACATTAAACACAGCATTAATAGTCTTTGTGCAATGGTGTCTTTAACTAGAGCCCATTTGTCATTGTGACATTCACAAATTGAACTGGTCAAAAACTGTGCACCTAGCATACATACCACAGAGGTGGATTGCACTTTAGCATAAAGGTGCAGCCGCAGGTCAAATAAAAGCTACAAAAGGCAGAATAGGAACTGATCGAATGCTGCTTTCACAGCCCTTTGTTGATGATGAATGGTGGTCAGATTCGCCATACACCCCTGTTTGCACAACTGCTTACCTGTTCTGAACATCAATCATCCTTTTAGCATGCGAGTATCCAAAATTGGAGTCATGAGGTGGTCCGTTGTGTATCTACGAGAGTGTGGATTTAGAGCAAAGTTGAAGTTAAACCAGCGCTCTTGGTACTTAATTCCATGGCTCTGTTGCAACATTGTACCCTGATAATTACTGTCGGGATTTGGTGTCACAGAGAGAAACCAGGAGTGAGCATTTGGATTATTGTCTTTCTTGAAAATCTTAATTTACAGGAAGACAACACCACTTTAAAAAAAAAAAAAAAAACTTATTTTAAGCATTTCCCAAGCCTTTCCAGCAAATAACCTAATAAATCTCCCTGAAATTAAGCCTGAAACAACCTAAAAATTACTGATCAATATACATATAGGCAAAAAAAAGAGCATTCATGTTCAGATGACCTATACTGGTCAGATAATGTTTGTTTTTTTTAAGCTTACCATGGTCTCATCAATGGGGTATGTGGTTTTGTCAGGGAAGATGCAACTGGACAGGCAAGACACGACCTTCGTGACACCCATATCGTGGGCTGTTTGTAGCACATTGTCGTTGATTTTGATGTTGTCCCTCTGTGAAGGCAGTTTGCGTGTTAGCTGACAGTTGTGCTGGATCGTTGATGTACTGTATGGCAGCATTGTCTCACCAGGAAGTGCAGGTTGTCCCTCATGTGTAGATAAAGTCCTCCGACCTTTGCAGCTAGGTGGATGACATGAGTGGGCTGATACTTCTCGAACACAGCCCTGGTCTGCGCAACATCTCTGCTCATGTTTTTTTAAACACCACATTCGGTTAAAATTGGATGTAGAGCAGCAAAACATATATGTTTGAAAAAGGACTTTGGAATCTTAGGTTGCCAGTTTGAATTCCTGTGCTCACTGGGCAAGTCTGCATAGGAGAAGAGGATCAGTAACACTCTTATCAACTTCTGAGGCGCCTCTGAGGAAGACTGGTCATTCCCTACACTACTAGAGTGGAGTAGACTCATTGAAAGCTTACACACTAAACATATGGGTGTGACATTTGAAGTGGCAGGAGTGGTGATGTAGTCTGGCAGGCAGCAGAAAAACTGATACAGCATTTCACTTGAAGAAAAAAGAGCTTTTTTATGAAAAACAATTTGCCTTAGTGGATTTAATGATAAAATCAACATCCTACCTCTGGTGTAAGTGTTGGAACGCATCAATTCTATTATTATAATTTGTCTGCAGACGCACTGGGGTAGAAGTGAGCTCTTGAAGCAACTTACACAAGATCAGCATCCTTAGAAGAGAGGAAGATCCACTCCTCTCCCTCCAGTTTCCCCCCTTCCTGCTGCACCACATGCTCGATGGCTTTGCCCACCAACCCAGACCCACCAGTCACCAGGACGCGCATTGGCCTTGCTTTGATCTCTGACCCCATCGTCGATAGCTGTGCTGGCTGTTCAGAGAAGCGGTGAAAATTACACAGAAAAGAGGTTTCATGATAGAAAAAAAAAATTCCTCATTGGATTCGTACATCGATCTAATCAAAATAACACATTCATGATCATTTATTTATTTTATTTTATTTTATTCGTTTATTTGACAGGGACAGTGCACAGCTTCTTAGCTGTGCCAGAGTTAGCTATAAGCTAATTTACATCTGTTGTCCCTGGGCAGGAGGCAGAAATAGTAATACATTTACAACGACTCCACAACAGATTCCACAGCATTAAAGCAACACATTAACAGCAAGATTTCACAGAATTGGAAAAAAAACAAAACAAGCAACAAAAAAAAAACCCACTACAATGATAACTACATTTCACAAGATTAAAACATCAATCATCTGTGTTTATGTATGATGGATACATGATTGGGTTGATTTTATCCATGATTTCATCTTGAATTTAAAGTCAACAAAACTGCAGCACTCTCTTATATGACTTCCAAAATAAATCTTATATGAGTTCCAAAAATGTGTGACTCTGACAGAGATAATACACGTAACAAAACTATCACAATTCTAATGCCTTAATGTTCCTTACCTTTGTCTTAGAGAGCTGAAGTGAGTGTGGACATCACTGGAGAGTGTTTGTCTGACCTGCGGTTGCCAACCTGTAGGCAGTCTTGTTTAACTAGTACTGTAGTATACTAGGGATTTTTTCAGCTTGTTCCCCTTTCACCGTGGAGTGATGAACAGGGTTTCATTGTGTGAGGTCATTTGTGACTCCTCCCATAACGTGTCTCTGCTTTTTGCGTCCATGGAGAAAATGAGCTGCTATTATCTACTGGTCATAATGTCTTTTAGACTTTTTTTATGCGTAAATATTCATATATGTGGATTAGTGTACTTGATAAGAACTTTAAGAAGCTGTGATAAGAAACCTTTAAATAATAGTGACTTTCAAACGCCTGTCCTGGAAAATGTATCTTATCATAGCAGTGCTAGTTTGAATTGATATCAAGTGACCTGAACCTTGTGCTGCAGCTTGAGATACATGTTTGAGCACATAGGGAGCATGGAAGAAAAATGAAACTAGAATTACCGCCTTGCGGTTGTATCCCTCCGTGCACCACTTAAGTTGCAGCTAACATATAATCTATGTAGTGACTGATAGAGAGCTTGGTGACATGGTGTAACAACAGTCACCTGAAGCTCAATATCAGCAAAATCAAAGAGCTCGTGTTGGATTACAATGCTTCAAAAATGAATGTTGCTGCAAAGAAGCTCTAAATTCTGAAACATGGATGCTTCACACATGTTCAACCCGGCAGCACAGAAGATCTATACAATCAGCAGTTTGTGTAAAATTTTGTCATAATTAGCGTATGATTTCTTGAGTTATGACTAAAAATTAGTTTATTAGGCCACAGTGACCTTGACCTTTGACCACCAAAATACAATCGGTTCATCCTTGAATCCAAGTGAATGTTTGTGCCACATTTGAAGGATTTCCGTCAAGGTGTTCCTGAGATATCACCCGAAACATCTAGAAACTATTAGTGGCATTACCACTTCTTAGCAGGTGATGCTTTTCACAGCTATGGGGTCAAAAAGGAGAAAGTTACTTTTACTTTCCTTCCTCAAATGTTACTTTACTACTTTATTTATATCGAAAATACAAAACCAGCAGATTCCTGCGGAAGCTTATTGCATTCATTCTCTGTTTTTCTGAATTAATGAGATAATTTTTCATGAAAAAATAAAAAAAATAGGCTCTGTTTTTCTGAATTAACGAGATACTTCACAATCCTGCAAGAAGCTCTCACCTGCATGAAGTAGCCTACGGTTGCTGCTCCTGACTCTCCAACACTGCTAACAATTTCAAGTACGGGGCCAGTAAAGGTAAGGTATTACTTGCATTGCACAATAATCTAGCTATGTTCGAGCCTCGAGGGGGGGGTGTTATATTCACATAGTCTCTGTACTTGATGCCTCTAATAATTTGGAAACAAAGTTAGCTTTTTGAAGCTTTCTAAAATAAGCTTTCTGCTGTGCAGTGAATCACAGGCAAATGAGTAGGGGGTGAGGTGGTAATGAGGTAATCTGAATGCATTGTTGAGTCTAGTCTTCTCTGCTATTTGACAACGTTATTGTTCGAGGTGATTTGAATGAGCACATTCAAATTAAGACAGTTTGACTTCCAAATGATTATACATGTAGATAGAATATGTATACACTCAACACATGAAACATCAATTTTAAACAGTTATATTTTATGCTTTCATATCATTTGGCAATGTCATCACTCTCTTGGCCTTTACAGATATCTGTTAAATTTGTTCATATTTGTTGGTGCATCAAAGATTTACATAGATTCTGCCTTTTTCCGACATTTGTACAGGGCCAGCTATGGCTACATCCTCAAATACCCCCCTCCCACAAGATGATGGCCTGTGGATATTTCTTCAGAACCGAGGTATTCCTGAGGAGAATATTCAGAAAATGCAGCAGGATCGTGTAAGTCACAGCACATTCATTCCTGCAATATATTCATTTTTAAAAATTCATATTCAAATTTTTTTTTTATGTCAAGCACCCCTCCCAACAATGCATCCTAGATGTCTGCCCTCCCATTTGTTGAGATAATGTTGATAGGTATGACTGAATGTAAATCCACTCTATATTATGGTCTCTACCATAGATAGACAAGTAACAGTGGTTAGAGTCAGGCATGGACTGGTAATCTGGCATACCGGGCATTTTCCCGGTGGGCCGACGCACCAGGGCTGGAAAAACCGGCCCATAAAGCAGGTACAGCGGCCCATCGGTTCATTTTCTATACTGGCCAATCACATCTCTTATAGGCCCCACCCCTCCCCCTCTGTCCTCTCTGTTTCTCATGTGAGGCAGTCTGCGGATGGAAGAAGGCGTTAAAATGGACCGTCAACAGCGTAAAGGGGGCGCAGAGAAGCTGCGAGAAAAAAAGTGCAAAAATCTAGAGGCGGATGCCGCTAAATGTGCTAAAATAACCGACATGTTTATGGAGTGTGACAGGGAAGCCGAGGAGGGACAGAGTCAGGCTCAGAGACAGCATGACAGGGGCAGGGGCAGGGCCGACTCGGCTGAGGGACGGAGTGTGCAGGAGCAGCAGGAGGAAAGTGTAGTTGAAGCGGTAAGCATAGAGTAGCTTCATAATTAACAGCAATTACTTTGTTGCTGTCTATCAATCTTTCTCTCTTCTTTCTGTCTTAAAAACGTTTATGTTATTAAGGTTTTATATTTTTGCTGCTTTACAAGCACTGTATTTCCTTCAGGAAATGCACATCTAGTTAAAATTATTAAGGGTTCCCTCGAAAAATATGTGCAAATGCTATATAATAACACCTGTAGCTCTACTGTGCTAAGAGTGTATGCCTGCTTGTGTATTAGGCTACAGGACCCCAAAAAAAGTTAACATTTCCAACAACAGGCAACCAAGTTGTCTTATGTTTATTTTCAGCCAGGTATGATAGTAACTATTAGGATATAAATTACTGTTATTACTATCTATGGGGTAGCTCTCATCCTACAGTAACTTAAGATTGTTTGGTGCTGCTGCTGTCCATAATAACAATAATAACAATTAAAAGAGCACAAGAATCCTACTCTTCAAGAATGTAGGACTATATAACCAAAATCAATACTCAAAAAAAGTTACTAAGTGTACCTTTTAATACCTCAACCAATTAATTGTAATCATCTCTCTCTCTCCTTATGTCTAGTCAAGCCAGGTTGAGTTATCAGTGGAGGAGAGAGACAGGGAGGAACAGGCTGCCGCTGTAGACTACTTTGCCCGCCCTGAACCTGCTACAATGCAGGCGTTCTTAAATCATCGCCCCAATGTCCATTGGTGTGGAGTTCACAGTTGAAGGATGAGTGAGTACACTGGTGCACTTGTCCACGACACTTATTACTCAGCTATGTAGGGGTTTGTTGGAATAGTACAATTTTTGGTCCCAGTCCAGCCCTGGTTAGAGTGGAACCTGCCATGACATCACCTTTATGCAAATATACAAATAAATGCACAAAATGAAATATTGCTCCCTCACATTCACTGCTTTGTAATTTGTTGTGATATGATATTGATTTGAAATTCTATTATTTGAGATTCACAGTGTCATATCTATATGCAGTACTCTATACCATCAAAGTAAAACTTAATTCTACAAATTGGTGTGAGAATAACCTTTTTTGCCAATACAATAAATGCACAACAAATGTATCAAATTTGATTTATAAAAAAATGGTTTGGTTTTACTGAAGCAGTAACTTAGCTCAGAATACATTACATGCTCACACAGATGATGTAAGCTTAGCAGAAGGAATAAATTGCTGATGTTTATATCAGAGACATGCATTGCCACTCCAAAAACTTTTTTCACTCATATAGTCCATTCCTTTATCATCTGCATTGGCATTTATAATTGGTTGTCCTGGATTTTAGCTCAGAATTTCATCACAGAAATAAGTACGAGTCCTGTCTCAGACTTAAGATAACCAATATGTCTTAATGTATTGTTTTGTTTTCATTACAGATTGACAGCTCGGTAGTTGGAGACATGGATGATGCCTCTATGGCTGCTTCCATTCCAGCATATGGTGACAGGATTGCCACAAGGCGTTTCTGTATGGGAAAACAGAGAAGAGGTGGAGATGAACTAA
>JBBPCS010004619.1:0-10000 GCA_037974645.1 Hollardia meadi | reverse complement strand
GGTGGACCTTCTAAGTGACAGAGAGACTGGAAGAGGAAGGGCACTTGACGAAATAAGTCACAAAGCAGCCCTCGTCTCCCTCAGCCTGACTTGTCCACGTTACATGTGAGCAGCTGTTTACAGCCAGCCGTCCTTCTCATTCTGCTCCACAGCTTCTTCACACTGATCGCCTCTCTTCTGTATTTCAGTCTTCCTTGGACTCACATGATTTCCATCAAGGTCTTGACACCACTGACGATGAGATCTGTGATTTTCTGTATGTTGATTAATTTTTCGGTCTACCAACAATCCAAAACCCAATCGTGATGGAAGACAAGGAAAAGAAGCAAATTCTTACATAAGAACGATGAGCATTTTTGCTCGAAAATTGACTGAAAAGAATCATCTTAATGGTTGCAGATTAATTTACTGTTGATGAACTAATCGGTTATCCGACTCATCATTTCAGCTCTACTTGCTATGCTTAAAGGTTGAGACAGAAAGTTAATTCTTGACTTTGGAACCAGCAGTTGATGAAACAGTATTTCAGAGATCTGTCTGATGAGATGGAAGAAGAAGAATGGTTCAAGTCTTGCAAAATTGCTGTGAATGTAATCGCATGTTTGACAACTTACTCTGATGCAACCCTTAAGTGCAATAAATTGCTGTGCTGATATTCCCACGGAACCCTGACTGAGGCAAAGAGCTCATTAATTTTGTTTCCTCGCAACCTTGTTAAAACCATGACCACAGACAAAAGTTTGGCCTCCATCCTCTCACTTTTGCCTTCGCCCCGAGCTTGTTTCCATTCCTGACACGGCAGTAGTGTCAATTGTCAGTCGATATTCAGAGCGACCGCCTCAGAGCAATCAGCTGCTCCCCAGTGAAGGACAGAAGCATATAACCCTAACCCAGAGCCACAGAGAGGCAGAAGCATGAAGTGAAAAGAGGGTTAGTGTGCTGAAAAATCAAAGTGGAAGGAGGAAAGACAGTTTTAGCCACTTGTGAGTGTTAAACATAAAAAGTAAATAATAAAAAGCTTTAAAAATATTTCTGCAACAGTTACTAACTAGATCTGTGCCATCTCAGTTAAACACACAGTATACACTACTATGGGCAGACATTGCAGTCATGTCAATTAAAACACAACAAATGATTTAAGGGAAGAGGGTGGGGGGAAGTCAGAAACCCATCCTCTGATTGGTCGACAGGCTTAACCAAGGCCTCATGGGAGTGCTAGTGGACGGATAACAACTATGCTAACAACAACAGTAACTGCTTTCAACACCGTGTTCATCACTCAGCAGGTTTTTACAGACAGTTCTTCAGTTCTCCCAGAAGTTATAACGAAAGGCAAACAAGTGGAACAAACTGTTTGGAACAAAGTACACAACCCAACAAAATATACAACAAAGATCCAGTCCTTTTTAGACATTTTAATGTGCATATGTTATATATTATATCTTTAAATATTTATAATATATGATAATCATCCTCATGTTAAAGTCAACACACATATGAGGCCATTAGCATTTTAACTGCAACTATTAACTATTCATTTTGTGGTGGAGTAATGTTGCACAGTTTCAAGTGTCTTTGGGTTCAAGAGAAGCTCAATACATATCCTTTGTGTTGTGTTGTGTTGTGTTGTGTTGTGTTGTGTGTGTGTGTGTGTGTGTAGACGCACTTGTAAAAGGCTTGGTTCTCCACCCCGCACTTCCATAAGTGCTTACACGCTGCAGGGGTTGAGGTGTGAAATGTCAACACCAGTTTCTTCTGCACAGAAAAGGACAAAGACACAAAGAGAGGAAGAGAGAGACAGACAGCGTAGATGAGAAATGAGATTACGCGAGAATAAGAGAAGTGCTGAACACGATGAGAGGGAGCTGTGCAAAATGCTGACCCACAGACCCAAGCTGAGCAAGCTGAGCAACACATAAGACAGATATAGTGACTTGGCCAAAGCCATCAGCAGTAAAACGGCTCATAGCTTGCAGAACATGGGGCCATTATGGCCTAGGAGGAGGGATGTATTCTTGTAAATGTCTAGTTTTCAGTCCTGTGTGTAATATGAGATACCAGATCAATGCTGATCAATGATGGACAAAAGGTGGTGCACGAGAGGAAGCACTAGGATCAATAACATGGTCATAACAGTAACAACCATGAAACACCACTCCTATAAATCTTTTTTGAAAGAAAAAATGCTCCATTGGGAATGTGAATCACGAACTGGTCCAAAAAACATCAGCTGTGCACCGATCCAGTTTGTTCCCTCTCCTGAAGTCAGCTATGTTGCTCAGCCCCCTCAGTGTCACACATCATACTGTAGGTATTACATGTGGCTGTGAGTTACACACATGTGCAGCAGTGGTCATGTGTGTGTGTGTGAGTGTGTGAAAGTACCAGAACTGCATGTTAAAGTATTACAAAGTGTCTGTGATCCCACTTTGGCTGACATGCAAAAGTGCTTTTAAAGCACGGCATTATAATGATGCTGATCTATATAAGATACACTTACATGTACTGTAGAATTACACAGAGTCACGGCAGCATTTATGAAAATAACTAAAATAAATTGCTGGAACACCAATAACAAACTAAAGAGTGTGAATAAATAGATAAACTGGTGTTTACAAGGCATTTCAAGCAAGTGTTACACTAATAAAGCCATGAAAGTTGCCATCAGCTCAAAGTGGGACATTTAAGTTAATGTGTTCCAGGCTAAATAACAGAGGTGAAGACAAAGAGTGAAACCATGCAGTGACCTGTCACACAGTGGAAGAATGGAGTACACAGCAGTATTTAAATCCTGATAAAAATACAGCGAAAACCCACACGCGCGCGCACACACACACACACACACACACACACACACGATACAAAAGTTGCACAGAACAGGGATTAGAACAGAATATTTACATTGAAACAGACTCAAAGTAAGTGACTGCACACATGAGCTATAAGATGAAAGAAAATGAATGAATAAATGGAAAGAAGTGACACCACAGACAACTTTTGCATATTAAAAACAAAGTGACACGAACAACACTGGACAGCCAAATGATGAAAAGATGAAAACGACTTCCTCCAATAATCATAAAGTGGGGTGAGGGCAGGACTGTGGGGAGAGGCATCAAATTGACGATCTAAGTACAAGAGTGTTTTTGTGCTGCCATTATTACTTGTATTTACTCACCAGTGATGACTATGTTTACACACAGAGAGAAGAGACAGAAACACAGAGATAAAACTGCATCTTCAGCCATTCATGAGTTGCCAGACAGACAAACAGGCGGACAGACTGACAAGTTAAAGCAGAGATGAGAGAGAGCTGCTTTGAGCTTCTGTATTGAAGAGAATATTTATGTGATTGATTGGCTGATTGGTAGATTAAAAAGCAATCGGCTGCTGTTCTTGCAAAATGAAGGTGGTATGCAAATATATGAGGCATAATGCACCAAACAAATCACTGCTCAGAATCTACCACAGCTCTGGACTGGATGGCAAACATCTAGAGTACAGATGAAACACGTGTCCCAAATACAAGACATGTCCTCTAGCTGTGATTTAATTCAACGTTTGAAGTCACCACTTGCTGTCTGGGTCAGTTTCAATATTTGGCAAAGATGTTGGACATGTCCTGACATGGATGTCTTATATTTGGGCCTCAGTCGACACATAATGTGAGTGAAGAGGTTAGTCGTAACACACCCACCATCCTGTTACAATGAATCCTGCCTGTTAGGGAGATCTGAAACAGCGACACACATATAGAGTGTGTGTGTGATGGTGGACAGGATTACAGAGACTAACAGTACAGTTTCCTATAGCCGCTGTAACCATTACACAGATAAAGAAAGGGAAAAGGGAAGAGAAAGAAGGAGAATAAAGGATGTACAGTACACGTGTAGGTCAGAAACAGTCACGAACACAAACAGTAACTCTGCATCTACATCAAAGTCATGGTCTCTTTTTTTCCCAGAACTCCACAAATGTTAGAGGTTCTAGCAGGTCAGCATGATGATGACGACTTCAGTACATGACTACACAATTCATCATCAGGATGGAGGAAACTATACACAGCACATTGTATTGTTCATTTTGGCCCTTTAAGGGGAAAGTGCATGCATGAGGACGCTGTGCTCACCTCTTTCTGAATCCCGATGACGTAAAAGGTTTTCCCTTCGAACTTCAGCTTGCTAACATCAGCCCTGCAAAGAACCACGATGTTGTGTTGTTCATTTATGTATATGTAAGTTAAAATAAATCGACCTGATCAGAGTGAAAGACAGATGATCACAAACAAGTTGACATAATAGATGAGTTCAGCGTTCATCATACTGAAGGAAACAGATCAGAAACATGTAAAAATAATGTAATTCTTCAGGATACGATCAAAGGTGGTATAGTATGTTCATTTTTTATTTGTCTATATTTACACTTAAAAGCAGTGGAATACATTTACTCAAGTACTGTACTTTGAAACTTTGTACTGGGGTGGTACCAGTGACCCTTATTGTGTACCAAACAGTTACAAAGTATAACAAATAAAAACATCACAATGAGTTGCTAAATGTTTTCATTAGAATCCTTATTATATTCAGCTCTATTTGAGATGAAACAGAGTGACAGAGTGTTATGGTTAGATTTGATAGAGGCTACACATTTAACTTCCATGCTCACAGGTTCGTATTCATAAATCAGGGACACATTTGTACCATTTGAGGAGGTGGATCCTCTTGTTTCCCTGGAAGACCACAAACCCAGTGGCTGTGAAGCCGAGAAAGGCTGTGGAGCCTGTGAAATCCTGCAAACACACAAAACACACACGCATTCAGAGTGAGAGGCGGGGTACGAAATTATACAGGTGGACTAACAGCGGGGAGGCTATCAATGATCTCCATGGTGATAGCACCTACACAAAATCCCGTTCTTGTTTCAATCTTATATGTTCCTCCATATGTTCAAGTCAGTCTCATCTTTGTTAATCATTTGCCTCTCTGTAAATCCTTCTCTGTGTTCCCCACACTTTCTATCTTACTTCCTCTGATTCTTGATCTTCACAGAACTGTAATAACATCTCCAGCAAACCAAATGAAATTTAAATATCTTGTTCATCTGTGTAGGGACACTATGATATGCCTGTCCCTATTTCAAGGATGAACACAGAGGGCAAGAACGAGCAGATAGTGAAATGTAAAATAATGCTTTTCTTTATCAGATTCCGTCTGTTCCATCAGTCACAATAGCACAGGAGAAACACAAGGAATAAAGAAAAAGCAGTATTTATACTGAAGGAACCGCAGAACTAACAGTTGACCTTAACTGTAAAGATTTCCAGTGTTAACAGCATAAAGATGGAGTCAGTGACACTAACTTGCTGAAGCCTTTTCTCTGATCGATACAATAAATATATTGATTCCTGAAAGTGAAACTTTCTGTGCAGACCAAGTTTCTTTTGTTACCAGTTGACTTGGATCCAATGATAGTCATTGAACTACCCTCACTGAACACATCTCTGTCCCACCCATTATCACTCCTTTCTTGGTGACCTTGGAAGGCTGCTTTCAGTAAAGTTAACCATGTCAATATTCATCTGTTTAAAATGCAAATTAAGGGCAAACAAGCAATGGCTAAAGGGGACATGTGATTACATGTGTGTCACAGTCCCTTTTCGAATTTGTACCGTCATACAACTGCATGAACTGCATATTTACGCCTGTGAATAAATGGCAGCAACTGAAATAAGCGTTTAATCAATAATGATGGTACAATAATGTTATGTTAACTATTGGTTCTCGAATGAACAATATGAAATGTGCAATTACAGTGATAAAATAAAGAGTAAGTTCTTACTTAAACCTGCAGAGAACTTCTGTCTCCCCCCTCTGGCAGAGGGAGTAATTACACAAACACTATCGACATGCTTATGACGCCACAGGCTCCGACATTGATGTAGCCTGTAGCCCACACTGAAGCCTACTCCGTCACTATTGTTGGCCCCCCGCCCTTCTGGAAAACCAATCAAAACGCATCGCTTCCGGTGAGCCAGCACAGGAAAGTCGCCACAGATACCGGTTTAAAAACTCTGGTGTACAGAAATAAAAATATAAAATACTGAGGGAGGCAGGGATCAGCTTAATCAACATGGTGTGAGCTCCTTTGACAAGGGCTTGAAGTTAACAGACCTTTGTTAATATGAAAAAAGTCCCGCACTCCAGGTTTAAGAAATGACTGTAATAATAACTGTTATAAGCGTAACCAGTTGTTTTACTATTACATGATCAGAGGAACTGCCCCAATGACTTTGTCCAACAAAAAAAATGGTTTAAATGTTAGGTCAATCTGTACATACAGTATACAGGAAAAGTTTGTGACAACGATGGAGATATGATGTGGAGGCCCTCTCGGACAGTGAGATATTTCTTTCTGTAAATCAGGATGAAGGAAATGCAACAATAATCTGGGTAAATTACAGAGGCTTGGGGAATGAATTGTGCCAGCATTAAGAAAGAGATTTGCATCAGTTTGATCAGAGGAACCATGTTAATATCAACAGCACCAGGTCTCACAGCCAGACAGGGGTAACGTGCACGTTCTCCACTAATGTTACCTTGCATGGGTGAGGGTCAACTCCATACGTTTCGAGGCTGTGAGCCCTTTGGAGCATATTCGACTCCGCTAATGCAGAACACTGGTCCCTAAAAGACAGGAGAGGAGAAATTTCTATAAACATCAACACACTGATGCTTAAAGGTCATGCCATTGCCTCCATTAGTCAAGAATGGAAGTTATAGTCTACACTTGATCTACTTTTTCATTATTGAGTGTACATATAGCAGCATGGACTGACTATGAACTGTGAACTATAAGTCTTATGTGTCTTGTGTGTGTTCATGAGAAACAAATATCTCGACCAGATATTGGATTTCTCACTGTCCATCCTAAATATGGATACATGGGATTGACTGTTGACATTTTAGAGAAAGTGAGGAAAAATCCCAATGCCAATGTGCCTGAGATGGATGCTCTTTGTTAGCCATCGTACAGCAGAACACATTGTAGTTTTCCTGCATGTTTCACAAATTAAAGATTATTACATTTGGCCTAGTTTTTGATCATCGGTTTACATTGAGCAGAACCAGAGATATTAACAGGGGTCGGGTGTTCAGTGGGAGTGTTGAAGCTTCATTTTCTCATTCCTCAAGTCCTGCAAAGTCAAGAAACTAAGTGATGCACTCATACTGATCCCAGACAAATCAACCACATGAAGCCACCTTTGTAAACCACCTGAAGTCTCTTTTTACAGCTCAGTAGTAATCTGCATGCTGTTAATCCTGTTCGTTGGCCCAATGGGGCAGACGGGGGGAATTAAGCATCATCTCCCTCAGTGCTGTGGGAAATGAAGGATTTGTCTTTGATGTTCTATAATCCCTGTAAGTATGACGGTTACAAACCTAACAACATAATTCATGAGCTGCAGCAGCGCTACACAACAACACAAACAACCCGATGGAGAGGGGGGTTTATGTTCATTACTGTATACCTTGTGATCTTATGACAGGAAACATATTTTGTCTGTGCAAAGAACAGAGTAAGACTAAGAGTAGGACATCAATTTCAACAGATTTTAATTGTTTTTACTTTAATCATTTTTATATACCTCTAGGTGAATTAATGTCCTTTTAATTGAGCTTCTTCCTTTTAATGCATTTTATTCCAAAGCCAATTTATCTCCTTGAGCAAGGAGAGAACGTAATTTATCCGGTCTGGGTTGAGATCACATTTTACTCTGTCCATCCATTGAAGTAGATTTTCATCGGAATTTAAAGTCTTAAAATCACAGATTGTCAAGGTGTCCAAAACAATCCTGAAATCAATAATTCATGCTCATTCTGCAAAAAATAATTTCAGTTTTTATTTACTTTCAACTGAATCTAAAATGAAACACCTTCTGCAGCAATGAACAACAAATATGGGTATCATCAGATTTTGTCTCTAGCCAGAACAAAAGAAAGTGCTTTTGTTGTCTGCAAAGTAGAAAACTGTCTCCGCAGCATGTGTTGAAAAACACAGACCACGGGAGTGAGCATCCACACCTATCACCAAAATCAAACAGTACACTGATAACAAAGACGCAGCTCCAGACAACAAACAACCCCACCAGACACACAGACACACATCTCTTTCACCTGAGTTCGTTCTTGTGTATTTCTATAATCTTGCGCTCCAGTTTGAGGGATTGTTTAGGGAACAGCTTGAAGTCTCGGATGTAGTCTGATGGGTGCTCCTCTGGGTCGTAGTCCCCGAGCTCAGCTGAAGACAGAGGGCGATATCAATGTGAAAAGGGTCTTTAAAAAAATGGGGGTTAGACAGTTTAGAAAATGTGCACATGTGTTTTAAAGAAATAATTCAACATTTACTCACAGCAATAGCAGCTCAACAAGCTTTATAAATGCAGTACCATAACATTTTGGGAAATACACTTATATGCATGGTGGTTGTAAGTTTATGCCACCCTCAACATTAAAAACTAAATGTACATGTCAAATACATTTTTCCCAAATATGGTTTCTGACATTTTACGTAGTTCTTATCACGCTTATGTTCAAGTGTTTTTCTGTTCAGTTTGGTTTCAATTAGTTATTTGATGCTATAAAAAGGGGGTGAAGTGTCATGATTGACAGCTGAGCCCTGCTCGTGACCGAGTCGGATGGGTGCATGGGCGGGAACTCGATACCGCGGCTCCACGGCCCGTTCACTACTACGCAGACTCTGGCTCCAAATGACGTCACCAGTACAAGATTGCAGCGCTCGTATCCGGGATATATTTGCCTTCATTTTTGTACAGTGGAGACGCATCATCCATCTTTATTTATGTCAATTGATCAAAAGCACGCTAATGTATAAAGTTTTATTCACGTCATGTTCAGTCACATTCGTCAACTTCCTTCCTCACTCTGACAATCTCCTGGAAGTTAGAGACGACCAAATGAAACGCACCGTTACCTTAAAATAAAAATACTGATTTCTCTTCGTTTGAACATTGTTAGAAACATTTGGGATGATGTAAGTACACACCTCAATTAAATAAGAAGTGGATTTTAGACATTTTAATGGGGGAATGTTACATATTATATCTTTAAATCCGTTTTCAGTCATAATAAAAGTTGTATGAAATACTTGCCTGGAGTTTAATTAAACAGTAGCCTAATCCTCAACCTATTCTCCAGCTCTGTGATCAACACCCTCACAAGGGGCCTGGCCTTGTTAATCAGAGGAGCCATGATACTGCACGCTGAAGACACACTCTGGGTCGTGATAACACAGCCAGTCACGCTCCTTTCTCTGGGGATATGAGCCAATCAGAGAGTGTTTGCACAGTTTGGCAATTGGTGTATCAGCCAGAATGGCTCATTTATACAGCTCAGCTAATTACACTCTCAATTAAAGCAAGTGGCTCCACATTAAACTTTTACTGCTAATTAACTGAGGCAAAATTTCTACAATACAATTTTCTACTATAATACATCTTGGGATGTTTTAAAATGTGATTAAAGCACCAGTCGGATTACTTGAAATCTCACTTGAAAACCAAACAAATGGAGTGATTGGGTCGACTGCCAGCGTTGTTGCACTAGCTCTGACTTAGCCGAGTTATGACATAAGTCTTGACTAGAGGTGATTTAACTAGGGTGACCAGACGTCCCCATTTTCCGGGGACAGTCCCCGTTTTTGGTGACCTGTCCCCGGCTGGAGCTGTCCCCGGAAATGTCCCCATTTTTGGCTGGACCGCAGAGGGCCAGCCTTATGGGTTGTGTCTGACTGACTGAGTGAGTAAGTAAGTGATGAAGTTATGGGATTGGTCAGTCGAGTGGCTACGTCATCAGGGGGCGGTGCTCGCCTCGCGCAGCACCGATGGCGTGTGTGTCCGAGTTCATTGCGACTCTGAGCAGCCGGTTGTTTCTGTCCACTCTCTCCTCGCTATACGTCTGTACGTTCACAAAGTAAAGTACAT